>VCRD01002252.1:7230-63236 GCA_006783055.1 Trinorchestia longiramus | reverse complement strand
GTCATCCGTAGCAGAAAACAGCAACTGTCATCCGTAGCAGAAAACAGCAACTGTCATCCGTAGCAGAAAACAGCAGCTGTCATCCGTAGAAGAAAATAGTAACTGTTACCCGTAGTGAAAAAGCTTAAAAAAGCTTAACACGTTGACTCCGATTGCCTGATTGGTGTAAAACTTCACTTTGTACGCATAGTCACTAGAAGGATCTGAAAAAATTACAGAACCTGACCTAAGTGGTACACATACGTACCACTTCGGAGTCAACGTGTTAATGTAAAAGATGTTACCAGATAAAATGTATTACATCAAACGGTATGGCAGCACTAAAACCTACACTGAAGAAACTACCATACATATTCAAAGCTGAAGCACGCAATAAATTGTTAACAATGTATCAAAGTTACGTAAAAAGACGGCGATTCAAATAAACTTCGAACAGAAACCTTGAACGTGTGCTACTGCTTTTGTCGTGGACTCCTACAAATTTTTCAACAAATCACATGGTCTAAGATAATCCAACGTTAGAAGGAACATCATCACTTCACCAGACCCACTGATCTTCCTTTCATTAAACCAAGACAGAAACTTTAGCGAATCTAAGAGGTCCAAGTTACAGAGGTACGCTGCTGGGCAAGCCTGCTCAGGTAAAGCAATAGTTTCAAACCCAGAACATTAAATGACAGTGAATTGAACAAGCATGCTCCAGGAAAAAACAATAAATAATTTGGAAAGAGGAATTCTTATTATTTGTCCGAATTTAGATGATTCAAGAGCATATTCAAGTCCACTAAAGATTATGAAAATAAAAGATGCGGGAACATTACTTCCTTTTTTCAAAGCGCTTTGCTTTGAAAAACGGGAAATTATGTTGCCGTTTATTCATTCAAGTTCAAGGAGCATTAATTTTCAAAATAATTACAGTTTACAAGATATGGATTCTTTTTAATACGATAGTCTGGCGGAATTTAACTAGAATTTGATTTAAATTCAGCATTTACTGTATTTTTGAATTCAGTAATCACAATATGAGAGCTCGGAGACACAATTCGGAAATGCTGGTTGCTTCATAAATTCTGTACTTGCTTCTGTATTAAATTCACCAACTTAATCAGAGAAACAAATGGTTTACATACAATTCATAAAATTTTGAACACAAACTATTTTTTCGAACTAACAAGAAAAATTATTTGAGTTTAAGTGTGATTCATTAACGCCACAACATTAATTCTTCGTCATTTTTTGCTTGCAACAAATAATTTTTTTACAATTTCAAGATGACTGTTGAAAATCCTTTTCCCTCAATAAATAACTAAGTACACTGAGGGCAAAGTTAGCGTGATGATTTAAACGCAACTAAAAGGTCAAATATTTTTAGTCTTGAAGAGTATCACCCCAGCTCGATATAATCATGACAACTATCAAAGGATTTCAAATTCCTTAATTTAATTAAGATGTACATTATATTTATTAGTTTATTGTACATAATTCAATACTATATCACGTTTAAATCCCAAGCACCAGTTTTTTTGGCACCACAAACTAAGCTAAGCAGCAACTGTCCTTCCATTCACACAACTAGATGTTAACTGGCAGCGTGACGTCAGTCTTCTCGTTTACAGCTTTTCATCTCGGAAATCACACCAATCACACAACACCCAAACACCGACTCCCTTCAACCAGTAAACAAACTGCTTTATACAAGAATATTTCTATTTTTATAAACTGGCGACTACTGACCATCAGCTTCGAGATTAAATAAGGATATATGAAAGCGGAACTAATGTGAAAGAAAATATTCTCAGAGCAAATAGAGAAACAAAACTAAATCCTGGAGTATAATGCTAGTGGAAATAGTGCTCTATTTATAAGCTTGCTCGCAGCATTTCTCACATTTAACGCAAAGATGCATTCCGTTTTTGGTGCACAGCGTATGAATGTCATTTAAATTCGGTTTTGTTTTTTTACCATAAAAGGAATCAGTTTATTTCATGGGTAAGCCTTTCTAATAAATAATACAGTGCAAAATATTAGGACTCTAGCATAATGTAATATGCCTATTATCTTAATTGATTATTCATATTACAATTATGTGTTGAATAAAGTAGCAATGTAATTGTGTAACAAACAGATAAATATTCTTATATATAAATTGATCCTGCAAACAATCCTTGCTTTATGAGAGGATTAAAACAGCAGGACATAACCAAGATAACAATTTACGTAACTAACTTACAATCTTTTCTGTTGCTAATGAACACAAATAAATAGGATAGGAAAACACTATACTAAATATTACGCGATATCACTTAAGATTACCGAAGTTATTAATTGAGCTGCTATAATTTTTTTCTAATAACTCATTAGCTCTTCCATGTCCAGCGTAAATAGATCACTTTTTACTTAACTTTTTTTTTTAAATTTAGATACCAGTTTTTTTGAAGCTCATTAGGAAGATAGAATTTTGAACGTTGTTTCAGCGTTGCTACACATAGCATCGTTTGGGCTGTACGCGGAATTTTGTAGTAATAGATGAAAGTGAATGAATTTATACGTATTAAAAAATATTCACCATAAATCATTTTTATTTAATACAATGTGACTATAGTACTAATATCTTGCATAGGTTTATCAATTTTTTCGTTTCATTTTAATGTCTGGAAGTACAGGGTGGGGCATTAATACTGTTACAAATCAAAAACGATTTTTTTTTAAATACATTTACTTTAAGATCTGACTTTAATGAAAAACAAGTAATTTACTAATTTACGACTAAAAAAATTGTTCAAAATGCTTCTCTTTTGCCTTCACTACTTTGCGAAGTCTTTTAAGAAAGTCTTTAATGGCAGCGTGAACTACACTTTTAAGGGTATTTTCTAGGAGCATGTATTCAATTTTGACCATAGAACTTCGTAGTAAGGAGTAGAGCAGCTTTAACTTGATTTTATTAACATTTTGTTGACTTTGAGGTTTCTCTCTAGTTTGAATATTTCGGATGAAGTCGGTTCCTTTTCATGCTACTCTATAATAAACTTTCGCATCAATTCTACAAACATTGTCAACAGTTAATACGTAATTGTTCTGCAAAAATTTGGTATGTCTTTAATAACGGATTTCATAAAAATACATTGGGTAATATTTGGGAAGTAATAATCATTGAAATTCATATAATAACGTGCAACAGGTATTATGCCCCATCCTGTAGATGCCAATTTTGACGAAAATGTTTACCGACTACAATCGTAAATCAATATAACGGACTTTCCCCCAACATGCTCACCAAATGCTTTTCAACGGAAATTTTGCATCGAGTATTATATCTTTGGAAGAGCAAGGACAAAGCAAAGTAATAATTTCAGCAAAGTGTTCAGTCACTTTCATGAACATGGATCCATGTAAAGAGTGAAAGGCAGAGGCTGTGCAATCTGCCGACTGCTGTAGAACAAATTTTGCTGATGTGTTCAGTTCCTTGATTACTGCTTTTGAGCAGAGACAGAATTCATTTTTGATTGATGCAATCAATTGACAATTGAAGGTTTGAAGAAACTTGAAATCAAGAGGAATGAGTATTAAAAAATTTCGAAATGCCGATGATAGTTTCAACCATAGAGTTCAATCTGTGCCCATATGAATAGATTTCATTTTGATGTTGTAAATTCAAGTTTCAACGTTTAATAAAATTAATTATAAAATTCCACTCATTTTTAACATTTTATTATGACGTATAGTCGATAGTACAGTGTAGGATTATGTTTATTCAAAAGAACATTTAAATTTTCAAACTTTGTACAACCCCAGTGTAAACGGATATTTGATATATTTAATCGTATTGAGTCTGTGACAGCTGATTACTTGAATACACCTTTTCGTTTGATAACCAAATATCACTCATTTACAGGGTGCGGCAACATCACTTCCTTTTTCAAATACCTTTGCTTTGAAAAATAGGCGTTATGCTGCTGCACCCTGCATTTGTACAAGAAAACTAACCTTTACTTCAATAGTGCAAAGCATACCAAAACAATTACGTGCACGTACGAAGGAATAGAATGAAGTTGAGTTAGATACAGGGAGTTCTGCATTGTCATAGAGCGTTTGTATAAACTGTTTTTACTCTTCAAACGATCTCATGACACTTGAACAATGGAAAGACAAAGATTGAGAAACGGAAAGCAAGCTTAAAAAAGTAATCATTTGAAAGCACATATTAACGGGTCTCGAGCGGCTCGTTTTTTAAAACATTCGGTCTTTAACCTTAGCTGCACTGTCGAAAAAAGCGGTGGAAAATAAAGAAACCGCCTTCCAATAAATTTAGAGCAATAAACGAAATGGAGATTTAATTGCTGTGCACTTTGTTGACTCCACCAACGTCTTCTTGCACAGACAAGAATTAGAGTCTCATCATTCACTGTTTTCAGGTACAAAAAATCTAAACCAAGAATATGAAGGCTTGGAATGAAGGAAGATTCGAAGTAAGGATACTCCTTGAAGTATGCATTCATTGTTTACAGGATACTTTTAGACTAATGTTTTTCGCATAAATGTATTTTGAAAATGTCTTCATTGAAATTTTAATTGCTAACTAGACTCAAATTTACCATTTAGAATCATTCATGAAATAGAATATTCCGATGACGACCTTTACAGGGTCTTGACACTCACCCACTAACTCACACTTGAAAAGGAACTCTCGCACTGAAAAAGGCACATCAACTCACCCACTAACTCACACTTGAAAAGGAACTCTCGCACTGAAAAAGGCACATCAACTCACCCACTAACTCACACTTGAAAAGGAACTCTCGCACTGAAAAAGGCACATCAACTCACCCACTAACTCACACCTGAAAAGGAACTCTCGCACTGAAAAAGGCACATCAACTCACCCACTAACTCACACCTGAAAAGGAACTGTCGCACTGAAAAAGGCACCACGTCAATTCTCCTCTGACGCTGTACCACGTACCTGCAGAAAAAGTTCCCACTTCCTGATAATGTAGGCAAAAAACGAATTATTGGCGACACCCAACGCCATATCAACAACATATCTTTGGAGTGAGCAGAGTCCGGCAATAAACAAAGTCCCTCTACAAATACGCACTGCAACTTCGTTATGGCCAACATCGCCCATTTTAGAGGTGATTTCATCTGATGACGAGACCTCGTTTTCCTACTGATTTTATAAGCTGACTTTTACTGATTCATAGTATTTTCAAACGCTGATTTTTTTAGGCTGACTTTTACTAATTTGAAGTCTTTCAATACTGTTTCTGTAGACTGACTTTTCTGATTTAAAATTTCAAACTACTGATTTTCTATGCTAACTTCTAATGATTCGAAGGCTCCTTCAATTACTGATTTTTCACGCAGGCATATATTGATTTAAAGCCTCCTTTTACTGTTTTTTTGGCTTATTAGTAACTTGAAGTTAACTTAAACTACCGATCAAGGTTTCTACCGATGTGAACTCTTTTTAAATTCTTAAGATTTCTATTGATTTGAACTTCTATTGATCTACTGATTCACATTTTTACTGGTTTGAACTCTTGTTAAACTACTGATTAAGATTTCTACTGATTTGAACTCCTGTTGAACTACTTGAACTATTGAGATTTCTACCGACTTGAAGTTTGCTGGTTAATTTCTAGCAACGATTTTTTTTTCTGAGGACTTAAGAGCCTAAAGAGAGCGCTGCGAAACTTGAACTCCATATCGTATGAGAAACTTTGTGTGCAAAACTAGGCAGCCATTTTATAGTAAAGAAATCACTTACTTTTCGACAGTTTTCCATATTATATTTTGTCGAATGCACAAAAATTTCTCCTTTGCTAGCTCCCAAATCATCACATTTAGTTCAACTCAAGACTTTTCTTAAATTTACAGCTCATTTTTCTGTAACTGAAAGACAATGGACTTCCTGGTTTCGTAAGAAGCTTAGTTTACGCGGCTAGATTTATTTTTGAACTTAATTGCATTGGATTAGTCAGCAGCGAATGCACCCACACCAGCCCCTAAAATTAGACCTAGACACGCCTAGGTGGTGTCATGGCTCAGAATAGATCCGGCCGCACGGCACTGCTTCTACTGGGTGTTCATAAAGTCTCTTTACCATTTTAAAAATTCAAAAATTTATTACAAATGCAGTTAATAAGATATTCGATTCAGATTTACTGTATTGTATTTAGTGTTTACTAAAGTTACTAATCATTGTTTTTATTTGCGTGTTTCAGTAATCTGGTTTGTGAAGGAGGTGCTGTTAAGACTTTAGGAGAGACTTTTATAAAAGACTTTATGGACACCCTGTATCACTTTCCATTGATGGAGCAAAAACAACCTTCATTTTCCTCATCCATTCTAATTCATTTACATTCACTACGATCATATGAACAATTTTTGTTTAGTAATGATGATAGAGCTAATATTCCTTTTGAAACTCGGGCCGATTTTTATTCCCAATAATCGTATTCAAAAATATTTCAGGAAAAATAGTTGATCTAAAATTCTGTTTCAAACTAGGATTAATTTGTTACCAAAATAGCCATATGAAAAATATAACAGAAACGATGAAAATCTGAAATTGCTTTTATAATTTATAAACTCCCACTAATTAACTCAAAGTTTATCTGTCTGAAGTCCCACTGATTAATTAAGTTGGAACTTAGATTTCACGATAAGAATAGTGTAGGGGTCAAGTTAGGTCAAAGTTAAATTCCCCAAAATAGATAGGTTAGTCGTAATGCCTTCCTAATTATAGCAACTGAATTAATTACTACACTACTCCAATCTTCAACTGTATAACGTTTATTCAACATCACTATATATTATCATTTTTAGATCAACCTAAAATGAGTACATGCCTTAAAAGACAAGGGATGAAATCAAGCTGAGTCTCATGAATGAAATATAAAAATGATTATTCGATTAATGACTTCTTAATGGCTGAATCCTTCATATTGTGTATAGAATGTGACTAATTGACTTCTAAATATAAGATGGGGCAAGCAACAACAATAAAAATGCATGCGTTTACTGCATTAGTCGATTTTCCTAAAATAAGTAATGCTATGATGTTCGATTGATCTACAAATTTGACAAAAATTTGAAAATTTTTGCCCCCCGACCAAGGACTACAATAAACCCCGACATATTTCCCCGACAGTCGATTTCAGAGGTTAGCGATGCAAAAATAGAAAATTTTGCCACACCACCGGAACCAGTCTCGCAGGAAAGGGTTTTTATGTATCGGCGACTCTCACTTGGGAGAAATAAAGAAAATATTATAGAGTTAGAACGGTCTTTGAACGAAACATACCTACAACAGACTTGGCGTATAACTCAATCGACTTTGGAGAAGTGCTGCTAGGAAAATGTCTAGTAAAACTCAGTCTCTAGGGAATGTTATCGATAAGAAATTGAAATAAAAAAGCCCCAAAATTGGCCATTATACCTTCAACATATTGATGCTTTACTAACCAACCCCCTTTATAACAGTTTCCAATCGTTCGCGGATTTCTCTTTAACTGAATATAGTTGAACAATAATTCAGTCCGTAAGACAACCAGGAGGAAAATATTTGAAATTTCAGGATACTCAACCTCGTTATTTTCCCCCTCAAAATTTGCATGATTCCAGATTTGTAGAGGTTTATAGAGCAGTTCATCATGATTTCCAGTATTGTCCCGTTAGTTTCGTGGTTTTTGATTGACGTTCTTCTGCATATATAAACTCTTCAAATTTCAAATTACGATATTAATTGCAACAAATAACGAGACTTGAGTGCATTTGCAGCCTGCCGCAGAGATGTTCTCTTTGAAGCAAAGTGAAGTCTAGTAAGAAAAGTCTGGTTTCTGTAGTTCAGATTTTCTACGTAATGTGTGGGGCTGGGTACAAAGACAGGCTTCCATGCTTGACTGTGTGGTGTAAACAAGGAAGAAAATGAGTAGCAAAGAAATTGGGAAGCACCTCGTACTCTACGAGCTTGCATTTTTAACAGTAGTTTCTTTGCACATTGGTTATACTCTCCAGATGAAGGCAAAATATCTGTGTACGTATCATTATACTATTATCATTATCAAGCAAAGCATGAGCAAAGGGTTCAACAAAAGCATGATGTCAAGTCTGGAAGTTTTTGTTGCTTTGAAACGAGTGTCTGATCTGCTAGACAAAACAATGATTTTTTCTTCATCAACTGAAAAAAGGAAATTAATTTTCGTTTCGTCACAGTTTTAAATCGAATTATATATTAATATATACGCAGTTCACTTGTCTGGTGAACGTATCATACGTGAGATACATGTGCACTTGGAAACACAACAGTTAGGTATTTATCAGGCAGACCTGAATGGTGTACTTAAATCTTAATTTTCATCTTTGCCACACACAAGTTATAAACTAACCTGAATTTTAATTACATATGTTGCAAAGTTTTTGTATCATATGTTTAATTGGGTTGGAATTGCTAGTTAAAAAAGAACTTGCGATAGTATATTGCATAAACCATATTTATTGCTGAAAAATAGCTGCACTCCTAAAATAAAGAAACCCATTTGAAAATCCAGTGTTTCTGCCTCTAAAAGATAATGGTACTATTGAAGAGCGTTGTGTTTTAAATATGACCACGGGGAAATAAGGCAACATTTTACTGAGCAGGAGAATAAAGAATTGAGCATTTTCGCTTTTGCTTTCGAAAACACTTTTCATCCAGCACGCTACAAATCGTTGTCATTCTGTATCTCATCTTCAGTGTTTAATATCTTTCTAATGAAGTTTTATGAATTCAAAGTCAGCTGGACAAAAAAAGAATAAAAGAATGAAGCGAAGTCTCTTTCCGATTCCAAGATTACGGATCCGTCTCGGATTCCGTGCAACTTGAGTAAAAGTGTTGATGCCGACTGACCAGTAATTGCGTTGAACCTAAGGGAGAAATTCGGAAGCACAACCTAAACAGTTCTCAGGGACACAAATTCTCGCCCAAACTCGGTGGTCTAAATGCTGGAAATTCCAGCCGAAATATTGTCAACTTGAGACGAATGAGCAGTCTGCTGTAGGACACGTTGCAAATCTCGGAACAACAATTGCCTGAAGCTATTGTTAAAGAATTTTTATCCTTGTTATCACGGACAGTTTTTGCGTTAGAAAGACAGAAATCTGATACCCAAATTCCACACTAACGATATAGAAACTAAGAGTTGGTTTATTGTTGAAAAGCATTGAGTTGATGAAATAAATTTTGAGAGCCTCGAAAAGCTTCCTGCTATGTAAGTCAAATATTAGCTATAAAGTATTGATGCAGTGTACGAATGTTACTAAGAAGCTTGATGAGCATCAAAGAGAATGTTGAAAACGATATCGAATCTGAAACAAGTTACACTCGATATGCAGACGATTTCCTCGTTTCCTTACTTATCTTATAGAAAAACTTCAACATATAATTCTTTTTTAATAGTTCATTTAAAATTGACCTATAACTTACCCAAAAGAATCACTTTGTACTGTATAAAATTGATGAAGAAATTGACGGAAGAAATCTTCACCGCCTGCGGTTAGCGATTATAACGCATAGGAAATTAGCTCACAGGAGCCAAACACAACTGCAGAGCAGGTAATTTTAATGACAAGTAAAACACCAATATATAGACATGACTACTATTTTAATTTTTTTAATACCTAGTCATAGCAGAAATTTTATTAAAACATATATATATATATATATCTATATATATATATATATATATATATATATATATATATATATATATATATATATATATATATATATATATATATATATATTTATATTTATTACTGCTATGACTGACTTACATGAATGATCCTATAAACAACGTGTTTGGAATTAATAAATTCTGCCTGTCATCAAAATTTGATGTTTGTTCTACGCCTTATCACGATATTCGCTGATAGAATCATAACGAATACATTAAATATCAATTTAATGCACTTTTTTAAATGAGTACAGTAATTCGAAAGAATGTTATAATTCATTAGCATACTCATCGATTAAGTCGTAATTTATTTATGACATTAAATTATCCAAAACGTAAATTTTGAGCACGCGTTTAGAAGCTTTGCATTCACTTTAACAGTCAATATATGATTAATATAAAATATTGTATATTTTAGCTAGCAGTAATATACAGTAATTCATAGAAGCAACCGACTCTAAAGTTACACAGTGACCTTGATACTATTTAGACCCATGAGTTGAGTTCTTCATTAGAGATAGGCGCATCTAACCAAATCAACGGCTCTGATTGGCTGTCGGTCTTTGACGAGATGCTTCTCCTCACTCGGCGCTGTGATTGGCTGCCTGAGTGTCAGGTCAACACAAGGTCTATTGAGACGTAGCGACTTCACTAGGAAAGTATGCAATATTAGAAGATATAAACATCTGTGGAGTCTTGTACATATCTAATTGCTATTAGCAAGCCCATTAAAAGGTTTACTCTTGCGTCTAACAGGTCGAGTCGAATTACTATTAAGAAGCCTATTAATGGGACTTACTGTTCAGTTTTACCTCAAATATACTACTCAATAGGAGAAGAAGAATGTTTAATATTAGGAGATATATTTTTAATCTATTATATTCCTGCAAAAAAATTATATAAATGCCATACCGTGGTCGTATGTTCGGTTGAGTTAGGTTAGAAATCTTGGGTTCAGTAATTTTAATGAAAAATAATACTCATTCTGGTCGGAAAAAAATCTGCGCAGAATGTTGAAAACACTTCGGCAATAATTTTCGGAAAATAAATTTTACATCTTTGTTTCATGTACTATTTTAAGGTACAGTGTATACGGTTTAAAGTTTATTGTATGAATTAAATGTTCAGAAATCTTTTTTCTATGCATCAACTACTTCCCACCAATCTCAAAAGTTGTACGCACCAACTGTTTTTGACCAGAGTGAACATGAATCAACAAAAATTGAATAATGACGTCAAAATTACGTCATAATTATGCTTTCCTTTTCTCCGCAAGAATTAAAATCACGGTATTCAAAGGACGCGATATTCACGATATGGAAAAGACACGAGATATATAAGCAATATTCACGATACTTAAAAGACACGATATTCAAGCAATATTCAAGAGATTCAAAATACACAATATTCTATCGATATTCACAATTTTCAACAGACGTGATACTCTAACGATACTCACAATATTACATAAACGGGATATTCAAGCGATATTTATTATATTCAGAACAGAAGGAAGATCCCCATGTGCATTTGTCTTATAATATTTGCATTGACGCTTTTCCTAAACCTGGCCTCCACGTATTCAGACCGCTGAAATGAATAAAATGTATCTTCACATATTACTGAGATGATAAATTTGAAATTGCAATCGCAATTTCGTTACTGCATGCCATCACGTCCTGTTGAAATGCAATTAATAACTTATTTGAATAGACGACTCATTTTAAATGACTCCTGGAATTATTTTGAACGAAATATTTAGCAGATTTCAGTAAATTACTAACATTAGATATGGAGTTCTGCTTTAAAATTTTTGAACGTATTTTTTCTTAAAATTTGGTAGCTTTTTCAATCACTTGGAAAAATACGAAGCTGCTGAATTAATCTGACATATTATTATGCATACCACACCTGCTAATTTCCATAAAATGGCTATTTAACCAAGGATTTAAAATGCTCTTAAAAATGGTTGCTTGGTGTGAAATACCTAAAATGTAATCAAGCTCTCACTAGAGCTTAATGAAAATCAAAGAGAATATTAGAGTCTCAAACTACCAATAGCAAAATAAAATGAACTGAAGGATAGCGTTCTTTTTAATATTTATCTGCAAGCGAATGTTACATGAACCAATCTATTAATTGCAGTTATACTTACTGATATTTCTTCAAAATATGTGTTTTGTTAAATGGTTTATGTGCTATTTTAACAGCCACTGGAATAAAATTTGTAGAGATTTACCTAGGATAACAGCAGAAAACCGCTTAAGCCACTTCTCGGTCCGTGTAGCATGACGCAAACATCGGTGACTTAGAGTCGTTTTGAGGTGTCTGCTTTGCAATATATACATCCATGATCGACCGTGAACCTCCACAATTTAAAAATCAATGGTAATACCTATGTCATGTATCAACTCAGGCGGAATAAATTATTTTTTTCTACTATCAACACCCAGTTGTGAGCAACCCCTGATTTAAAACTTTTGTCCTTTCTGGAAATGTATATAAATCAACGCAAGTTGCTGAAACGAAATGTTGTGTGTCACGGATATAAAATTTAAAGTTTTAGAAGGGGGGATTTGGTGGAGGAGCTCAGTTGGAACTATTAAAACAAGGATAGAAGAGTATAGCTGTCAACCAGGATATGTGTAGGGCTAATTAGCAGGAAAACAACTCTTTTCATCATCACGTCAACCCGCAAAAGCTCGTTGTTGATTATAGGCTAACCAACCAAAACTGTTTTACCAACCTAAAAATGTTTTTTGTGTGAAATACTGACGGCATAAAATAATTATTTGATAAAAAAATTCTACTTCAGAAAATTGAGTCTCCTACTTGTTTCACCACATGCTGTAAGTTTTAGCATTTGATTTTGAATTGGAAACTGATCAATATCTCCTATATAATTAAGAAAAAACCTTTAATGCAAGGTAAGAAGTGGAGCTTATAAAAACATATTGCACTCGTGCATTATTAAACACAAGTACGTCCGCACGTGAAAAAATGCGCGTATTGTTCACTAATTTTTTTTGTTTGATTTTAGACTCTGCCTTTTCGAAGAGGTCTCCATATTGAAGCGAGACAAATCTAATAGTGAAATGAAATCCCGTATTTTATAATAATCTTGAGCCTATGGTATTTGTCAATACAATGCTTAAAATACATGAATGCAGGTCCCATTGAGAAATTAATACTTAGCCTAAGATAAACACGTGATTTTAGCTCATTAGGAATAGCTTCTGTTAAATTAATTTCCGGTCTAATTAAGGAGTGGAAAACAGGAAAAATACTTATAAAAAACGACGACTTTTATCAAAAGATTTTATAATGAGCGTCTTTTAGTACGTTCCTTGGCGAAATAATATACGACTGTCGTTGAAAGACCATTACTAATATATTTTCAGTTTCCCACAATCTATTAACCACACAAACTCTGTATACAACACAATCTTAAGGTAAGCATTTTACCATGTATGGAAGAGTGTACATACATAAAATGTCTTAGCAATCTTACAATTCCTTACAACAGTTTTCACAGTTTAAAAGTTTTGCTCAAAACTTTATTTCTGATAAAATGAGTAGTACACATAATCCTAGAATTTCAACACAAAATGAGAAGTACACATATTCGTAGAACTTCAACACAAAATGAGTAGTACACATAATCCTAGAACTTCAACACAAAAAATGAGTAGTACACATAATCCTAGAACTTCAACACAAAAAATGAGTAGTACACATAATCCTAGAACTTCAACACAAAAAATGAGTAGTACACATAATCCTAGAACTTCAACACAAAAAATGAGTATTACATATAATCCTAAAACTTTCCCACATACAATGATATATCCCAATGTTAAACCTGATGAGAAAGACAGAAGTGTTCATTGTTTATTTATCGTTAACAGTTAAATGGTTTATTTCATTTTGCTTGACTATTTCTGTTCTCTAGCTCTGATGTTGGTCAGGCGTGCACTTGTAATGCATAAAATAACCACATGTCCTTGTTATGGTTTAATTCATTAACCTGTTAACGGTCACCGCTCATTCGACAATAATAATACTATTGTCATATTACAATTGTAATATGACAGTAATAGCAACACTAATTGAACTAATAAACATTATAACATCATTTGATGTTAACGCCGCTGTGGTACCGTCGCGCATCTACCTACATCATATGGTGTAAGTTGCCGGTAGAATGCAACTCGTACAAACATCATATGATGTAAACAACGCTTAACAGGTTAACAATAGATACTTTCATGAATTATTTCTGTATGACAGACAAATCCAGGCTAACAGTGATAAGGAATGGCTCCTGCTATTTGTAGTGGTTATTTATATAATTTATTAAGATATTGAGTAAAATATTTAGCTCCATACACAATTAATGAAAAAAATAAAATGCAGAAAGAAGAAAAAATTAAGAAACCATCAAAGTAAACTGAAGGAAAACAACATGGTTTATTGTAAAATTAGGTAAATATTTTATAATCATAATAATATTAACAGGTAATATTAACAGTTCAGGGCGATATAGATGGAAAGAGCATAGCTCACAGTAATACTAAGATAAATAATCTAGCCACATTGTTCAATTGCAAGTCTCGCTTGGTTCGCTGGAGGCTGAAATATGATGACAGCCAAAGAAAAAAATCTCTCGAAGGAAGGGATTGAATTTCAGTGAATTATTCATCTCGAGAACATCTCCCACTGCGCTGCAGATAGACACCAGAACGGGATCCTTTGATGCGATCTTCAGATTCTTTTTGAGTTCGACTTCTGATTATTTCAATGTATAGAACTGAGTAAGTCGAGCGGCATCAATGTATGAGTTTAGATTCAAAGTTCAATCACACGGAGATTTTATACGGAAAACTCACTGTAAATGAAGATACTGGGTAGCACGTGATGTTTTTCGCGTTTTTATGCGTAATGCAGAATTGTAATCTTGACAGTTGAGTTTCTATTTCCATTTCTGTAGAGAAAATAGTTCTGCTCAGAGCCTGTCCAAACAGAGTACAGTATATGTATCGTTGTAATAAAAAGAGGAGAGCAAAAAACGCTGCTAAAAATTTCATTATAAGGCGAACGTTTCGGGCTAACACTCATCATCAGCTCTTTAAAATAAAATCTAACATACACCACTGAAATAAACCATTTTATCCTTTTTATACAAGCCCGAAACGTTCGCATTATAATGAAATTTTTATCAGTGTTTTTTGCTCTCCTCTTTTTATCAACATTAAAGAAAATTCCAGCAACTGTGCCTCATGTATTGTTGTGTATTATTTTGTACTGTGTGCAGTGTAATGTAACTGTACATGATTGAATTATGAAGGATACATATGCTAGTTCCTACATTTTGTAAATTTAAGTGAAGTGCCGTGAACAATTCGGATCAAAACAGTATGAAATCTATCAGTGTAAATTACACAAAGAATCTACTCTAGATTTGTACAACATATTGGACAGCACATTTGTTCTGTAGTTCAAATCGAGTATCTAAGTACTCTTCATTAAGTGCAAAGTAACGGTACAGTATTAAGGTTACGTAGGTAACACTTGGTAACCAGATCGTGGATACTTTGAGAATCGAATAAATTTTAAATAAAAACAAAGAAACATTCCAGGTGGCAATCAGGATATTAATTAAAACTTAATTCACCACTGACGACCCAAACAAGCTGAGAGAATAAATCCTGGCAGCCGTGCAAAAATTACGTCATTCAGAACAAAATAAGATGGGAACGTTTATGAACCTTTAATTATTTTAGTCAATAAGTCACTCAAAAAAAGTAAGTTTCTGCACACAGACCACGAAAATGTTGGTGTTTCCACAGGCACGTGAAGAGAGTTTAAAGGAAATTGTTCAGTGTGCGATATTTTTTTTAAATATTGCTGGTCGACCAAAGAAGTGCTTACAATGAGCAGGAATTGTTGAAAAAATTAACTTGAAATAAATATTGCCAAGGAACTTGCAGTACATCTGTAATTATCTCTAACTTGGCGAAATAAAATTAAATTTGTTCAAAGAATATATATCTGTAATTATACCTGGTGAAATTCAGATTTCTCAAGGAATTGTTATCAGTATTTATTTGTAATTATGCAAAAAATATTAATTTTTTAAGGAACATTTATACATAACTATGTGAAATCATACGAGATGCTTTCTAAGAATATTTATTAGAAATTATCTGTTTTTTAAACGAGAAACAATGAGTTGTTTCGAAGTGTCTGTAATTATCTGTAATTTTACGGGGAGATTTTCTTGGTCTCGATTACAGTTCGAACGCGCATGTATCTCTCGTGGGTGTCATCAGGACACTGTAGCAACAGTTTCCAACACACTTCAATTAGGCAGATTGAACTCTGCCACTAATGCCTCAATACAACTAATGTGTGAATGTTACTAATGCCACAATACCACTACTACCACAATGCCACTAATATCACTATTGCTACTAATACCACTATTAACACTAATACAATTAATACCACTAATACCACAATGTAACTAATGCCACAATGCCACTAACACTCCAATTGCTCCTAATACTAATGTCACTATGTTACTAATGCCACAATGCCATTAATACCTCTAACGTCACTAGTGCCATAATTCCACTAATACCTCTAACGTCACTAATACCACAATTCCACTAATACCTCTAACGTCACTAATGCCACAATTCCACTAATACCTCTAACGTCACTAATGCCACAATTCCACTAATACCTCTAACGTCACTAATGCCACAATTCCACTAATACCTCTGTCACTAATGCCACAATTAAACTAATACCTCTAATGCCTCCATGCCATTAATTCCACAATGCCACTACGCCAACAATAACTCCTGCAACGTTTCGCTGATGGTGGATGAGAGTTGATTGTTATTCGGACGAAAAATAAATCTTTAATGAATTTTGCACGGTCAGACATAATTTCTCACACTGTCAGTGTTGGCCTCAGGTTCTAAAGAGGAATTTCCGCAGCATAGGCCCTGAGATGGTCCTGGTTTACCCATGTTACGTCTTATGAGTAATGTTATACTCCTTATCCAGTATCACCTGTTAAGAGCTACTGATGTCATGTATCATCGGCCATTTTATCCTTTTTACGAGTATACATATTAACCTTTGCTTAAATATAAAATAATTAAAGAATAACACAAAATTAAAACGAAATACCTTGAAAAGCTTAAGAAAGTCAGCGTAAAAATCTGATGAATTTCGCTCAAAAAAGTTAGGGATTTGCAAGATGCAGTGGATCCAACTGGTGATGCTGATAATAAGAGATATTTGCTTGCAGTCTATGATCTTTTATTAAATTCAGCCTATTTAATCAGAAATTAATGTGAAGTGTATAAATATATTAACATGAAATTATTCATTACATAGACTCACAAAAATAATTAAAATTATAAAATGTCATCAGGATTTCGATTTTCTAGCTTTGGAACTTATTTTCTACGCTTACCCAAAATTACTCGTTTAAGAATTCTATTTTGACCAAAATTTTTGCATCATGGGGGATTTTGTCAGTGGTAGCGAACGCAGTGTTATTGAAAGAATCGTTTTGTTACAGTCAGCATTATCGTAATGTTAAACACGGTGTTATTTTTGCAATCCACTGTGTTAGCGTTAACATTTTTGAGATACTAAAAATAAAATAAATAAAAATATAATGAGATTCTAAAAGTGATCCATGCACCACACTTTTGCGTAACAATTTTGACTTAGTATTATATATTTAATTCAAATTTTTACGAATTATCAGTCTATAATTAAATGAAACTGAACTTACTCGTATTAAGCCGTTTTGTTTAAAATGAGTTTTGCAGTATTTTCAAAACGCTTAGAATGAAACTTTTGCATGCATAATCGATCGAACTTTGAACAAACTTAGAATAAAACTTAGAATAGAACTTTTGCCATCAAGAATATGATACACCAGATTTCACAACTTTTTAATTGTACACAGAGAACTAAAATTTTTTCTTCGATGAGAAACTCTTTACTTTTTCATGTTTTCAGTGGTATATTGAAAATTAGGATCTTACGTTTATGAGTTATAAAATATCAAATTTTCACAAATATCGTAGTTAAGAATGTTCAATCTCGATATGACAAAATATTAATTTTACAAGAAGACTGGCCCATATTTTGACTCAACATGATGCAACTAAATTTATTTAGGGTTTTGTATTTGCATTGTAACTAATTGAACAGAAGGTCGAAGCAAAAAAATACATCGGAAATACATGGACAACGAGATGTGTGACGTTAGTATATATATATATATATATATATATATATATATATATATATATATGTATATTTACTTCTTATATATGGATATAGAATAGACATAGTAGAGATATGGTATAGATGTAGTACGGAAATAGCAGATAGATACAAAAATGATACATGCTTAGTCAATTTTGATCAATTTAAAAGCGCGTAATGTATGGATACATGTACAGGTAATGACTAAATATTTATCAAAATCGATTACCCAGCAAATGTCATTTGTAACGATTCTAAAAATTCCAAAATTTCTTTGCACAGAACCATGACCAAATCTATCTCTTGAATAAAAAGAAATATGAATACAAATTTTCTTCGTGTTGGTTTACTTCAGGTGGTGTACACTTTAGTTTTGAATTGTTTTCCTGGTGTTAACAGGCAACTAATGCCGATAATTATTTGACATCACGATCTATGATTCCGAAGAAAACTGTTCCTACTTTACTTTCCTTATAAGGGTGAAGTTACTTGCAGATTAAATGCAAATAATTAAACTGATCCCATCATCCTGTGGGTCATCCAATGTACAGTCATTAATATTATTTTGATTTAATTTAATAAATCCATTTCATTTCTTAGATCGAACGAAATAACCTCTGGAGAACATAGCGTGTTTAACCTCTAGATGACACTATTGTGATTAACATCTTGAGGTAACATCATGTTATATATCTAGATGGCAACATCGTTTTTAATTTCTAGAGAACATACCGTGTTACAAATCTAGATGGCAACATTGTGATAACCATTCAGAGGTAATACCGTGATGCACGTACCTCTAGATGACAAGATCTTGATTAACCTCTAGAGGACTACATGATTTGCAAACTCTAATAAACATTCGTACTAATTTTACGTCTTTTCTTTCAATACCGCACTGAACAGCACCCTAATTAGCGGAACTTTTGGCATTCAAACAGGTATAGTAGATAATAGATAGTAGTTAGATGATCATCATCATTTAGTAAGACTGTGAATGCAATTATATCTGTGAAAACTATGAACAATAAAATTAACCAATATATTTTTGCCATTAATTAACAAGAATTCCTAGTTTCAAGTAAATTTGTTGTAAAGGTACAACAAATATCTTTAGTTCTCGTCAGACACATCCAGTACGTGAGGAATTTTCGTACATATCACCAAATATTAGGTTGACAACTAAGTTTCCACGGTTATTTTCTGAATTCAAATGAAGAAAAATGGTTGGAACTTAGTTGCCAACCTAATAGTTACTGGTATTTATTTTTTTATCTCCCAAAGAGTTGTCAATTCTCGGCATCAAGAATCCGGTCCTCTTTTTTTATTCAGGTCATAGGTACATAATTTACATCGTAAAGTGAACTGGAACTTCAACTTAACATTTGTCTGGACAGCACAGAAGGCTGTAATTCGTCCCGATTTTCAGATCAAGTTATTTGCTGACTAATGCGTTCATTTGCCAACCGAATTTTCAATAAGAGACATTTTTGCAAGAAACGTCTCCGTGAGAGACATTTTCGACTTGTTCGAAATTTCATTTCGGTGTACAATTCACCAGGCATGTATTTTGGTACAAAATTCTACTGCTTTATAAAAAAACATACATAAACGATCAAGTTACGGAAGCCACGCCACTTCGAAAGCTTCTTTGCGGCTTCTGCTTCTGCATCTCTGCTAAACTTTCAGCCGTTTCTTACGTGTCTCTCTGACGGTCTAACGTTTTTGTTGAGAAGAAAGCGTTAATTTGAGACGTTGAACTTAATAAATCCCAGGCTCAGCCTTTGGGCAGCCGCCAACGGTGGGAGTTTCTAACTGTGGGAATACAGTGGGAGTTTTGTTATTCTGTGGGACTGCGGTGGGAGTTTCTAGCTCTGTGGGACTACGGTGGGTGTTTCTAACTCTGTGGGACTACGGTGGGAGTTTCTAACTCTGTGGGATTACAGTGGGAGTTTTTAAGTCTGTGAGACTACGGTGGGATTTTTTAACTCTGTGGGACTACAGTGGGAGTTTTTAAGTCTGTGGGACTGCGGTGGGATTTTTTAACTCTGTGGGACTACAGTGGGAGTTTTTAGGTCTGTGGGACTACAGGAGTTTTTAACTCTGTAGGACTACAGTGGGAGTTTTTAGGTTTGTGGGACTACGGGAGTTTTTAACACTGTAGGACCGCGGTGGGAGTTTTTATTTTTTTCGGACTACGGTGGGAGTCTTGTCTTTCTATGGGACTGCATTAGGAGTTTCTCACTTTGTGGGAAAACAGTGGGAGTTTTTCATTCTGCGGGACTACGGTGGGAGTTTCTAACTCTGTGGGAGTGCAGCAATAGTTTCATCATTCTGTGTAAATAAGAGGTAACTTCTGTGTTGCCATTTGAACAAATTTTGCTACGCTACAACTTTCGTTAGTGCTAGCCTTATTCCACTATGGCAAAATTACGAAAGCTGGTGGTGAAGACTAGAAGGATAAATCAAATAAAAAACGCTCCGCAAAGCCATATCACGCGCTTTTGTCTGTGAATGGAATTATGCTGATTGACTTAGTGAAATAATGACAACTGTGTGAGAAAAGTGAAAAATATTGACATGTATGCACACAACTTGTGGGTGGACGGGAAAGAGAAGTAGACGATGAAATAATTTGTTCAGAAACTGGAGATTTAATACGTGACTTGATGAGGAAATTCTAAAAAAGAGTTTTTATCAGGAATGGTTTCACGAAATTATAAGAGGAATAAATATGGTGCGTGTATTACCGTGCCTAGCTGTAAAATAACGTGACGAATGTCCTTTGCTTTACAAACGGAGAAAACACTCAGTACAACTCCGTATGATGTATGACTATATGCATGAATAAAAAACACCTGAATCACTTTGCCTGAACATGCATTGTTAAGAAAGCTCGCTGTTCATGCAAAAGAAGGATAATTGCAGGTACGAGGAGACTGCAGGGCGTCTGACAACAAAGCTACTCTTCACAAAAATAAATGACGTCGACTTTGAAGTGATGGTTGGACGAGATAAAGGCCCTGCCGATACCGGTCTCCGTAATGACGTGTGAGAAGGAGCTGCTCTTAGCATTCAGGATGTAAGAGTCTTCATGTGAAATGTACATCATGATTAGAAGTTTTTTTTGTATGTGCTTCTTGCCATGCTTTTAAAGCTGCTGAAGTGTTGCTTGGATTTTTTCCAGCACCGATTATAGTTGTAAACTTTTTTAACAAAGAGAAAATATATATACAACCAAAAAAATAGAAAAAATTCTGATTTTTGTGACTATAAGTTACTCTTGAAGGTACTTCTTGACCTGCTTTTATAGTTGCTCTTGCAGTGATCCGGGAATTTTTTTCTGCACTGGTTCTATTTGAATGGTTTTTCATTTAAAACAATGAAAAATAATACGACAAGTTGACATTTTTATGACTATAAGTTATTTTTGAAGGTTATTCTTGTCCTGCTGTTAAAGCTGCTGCACTAGTGCTATTGAACAAACTAGTGCTGCTGCACTAGTGCTAGTGAACAAACTAGTGCTGCTGCACTAGTGCTAGTGAACAAACTACTGCTGCTGCACTAGTGCTAGTGAACAAACTAGTGCTACTGCACTAGTGCTAGTGAACAAAATAGTGCTACTGCTCTTTGGATTCTTTCTACACAGATTCTATGCTTATATTTTTTTAGTAAATCTGTAAAAAATTATCAATAATAAAATGACAAAAGTAAGAAAAACTTCAGAAAAAACTTGCCGCCTGGTACGTTAGTTTTCAAAAAAGATCAGTGAACTCAAACAGTTCCTGCTGATCCTTTTTTTCAGTGTGTTTCATGAAGTGGTACATTTGTTGAATACTTTTGTGCAATCTTCCATCGTCATTTTCATAGAGCTACACCTTCATGATTCACTGAACATTCATCATTCTGTATTCATGATTCACTGAACATTCATCATTCTGTATTCATGATTCACTGAAGATTCATTGTTCAATATTCGAGGATGTAAATTCTAGTTTTAACCAGAATGTCTTTGGTAGTCCGATAAGAATGGGATCCCAATTTACTGCATATTGTGAAGGTTATAATTGCACACCGAGGGGAGTACCCCTCGTGAATGACATTGATATTGGTACGGAAAATGATATTATATCCAATCAGTTATTTATTACAAGGCTTGGGAACAATGGAGCTATTGGGTGAATAGGATTATTTCTGTATCACAGGCACATCAAAATAAAATAAGCCTGTGGAGGAAACAAAGGAGTCTTGAGTTAAGAAAAGAGTGATACAAAGTCCCATGCTATTCTCAATTTTTAGGAATATTTACAATTCATTCAGTTCCTTGACTGCAAAATAGAACACGCCGTATTTCAGAATAACGTCAAGAAAATTTGTTCAATCAAGGAGCTTTCCAATCTTCTAATGGATGGAATTGGACCTCATGCGTTCCCGATTGGACAAAATAGGGGCCTATGTGTTCCCGATTGGACAAAATAGGGGCCTATGTGTTCCCAATTGGACAAAATAGGGGCCTATGTGTTCATGATTGGACAAAATAGAAGCCTATTTGAAGATTAAACGTAATAGGAGCTTATACGATTAAGATTGAATGAAATAGGAGTCAATTAACTTACAATCGAACGTAATAGAAGCATATACGTTTATTATTGGACGGAATAGGAGCCAATACGTCCATGAGCGTTTTCAGTTGTTTGCTACAAAAAACCTCTACTGGTAACTCAAATGAAGCAGAAATTTACATTCCACTTTAAGCACACGCAATAACCTTACAACTTTTTCATACTATAAGTTTTAATTAACATTATCATAATTTTTCTATTAAAATTTTTTAAATCAAATTTACTGGGGTCTCATTGAGATCAAAATCAGTAATTATTTTGGCATACATTATTTGTCTCAAGTTACCTGAGCTACTTGACAAGGTTATTATAAATAGTTAATATACGTGACAAGGTTATTATAAATAGTTAATATACGTGACAAGGTTATTATAAATAGCAAATATACATGACAAGGGTATTATAAATAGTTAATATACGTGACAAGGTCATTATAAATATTTAATATACGTGACAAGGTTATTATAAATAGTTAATATACGTGACAAGGTTATTATAAATAGTTAATATACGTGACAAGGTTATTATAAATATTTAATATACGTGACAAGGTCATTATAAATAGTTAATATAGGTCATCTGGTTATTCTAAATAGTCGCATACGTCACAAGGTTATTGCCTCAACATGGTTCTAGGCAGCACGCAATTTGAAGCGTCAAATACCACTGTGCAGAATTGTTCATGTTCATGATGCAATATTATGCAAGTACCTGTGTAGTGGTAGTGACAGTACCTGTGTAGTAGTGGTAGTGACAGTACCTGTGTAGTAGTGGTAGTGACAGTACTTATGTAGTAGTGGTAGTGACAGTACCTGTGTAGTAGTGGTAGTGACAGTACCTGTGTAGTAGTGGTAGTGACAGTACCTGTGTAGTAGTGGTAGTGACAGTACTTATGTAGTAGTGGTAGTGACAGTACCTGTGTAGTAGTGGTAGTGACAGTACCTGTGTAGTAGTGGTAGTGACAGTACCTGTGTAGTAGTGACACGTGTGAACACTCTAACACGGGGAAGGGAGACTGGCACGAGGGTGAAATACCTATGACGGGTATTTTACAGCAGGTTAATTCTACTATCAAAGTGAATGATATATATATATATATATACATATATATATACATATTTATATATATACATATACACATATATTCTTTAAACTATTTTTGGAAGTTTTTGTTATGCTCGTTTACCTGGATTGGCGTTCAGCATTTTAATTTTGGTTATTTCAAACTGAACGAATCATATTCTCGAAATTTCTTTGCGGTATTTAAACTAAAATACAATCCGTACCTAGGCTATACAAGCAAAGAGCATTATTAGAGTTTACAAAATAAAAACCGTTAGTAGTATTGAAATTTACGACACTTTAAAATTAATGAAATTAAAATTTATGACACTCTACAATTGATGAAACTAAAATTTATGACACTTTACAATTGATGTGAGTTAATTGCTGACATTTAAAAGTTTATAACGCCATGAAATTGACTCAGTTAAAATTGGTTGCACCTTTAAATTATTAAAACTAAAATTGGCACTTCTCCAAAATTGATGTAACTAAAATTCGTTGTACTTCGAAATTCATTAAACTAAAATTCTTTGTACCTTAAAATTAATGAAACGAAAACTGGACTCAAAAAGCGTTCTCCTATAGAAGTGAGTAAAATTGATAGATTGTATAAAAAATCTTTCACAATTCAACACTTTTGTTCATTGATGTTATCGATATACATTTTCACCAAATCACACACGCAGCAAAGATTTCCCTCGTCGCTTCTTTTAATTAATTCCTTCATAAAGAAAGAGTATCTATGAAACTGTACGATCAGTTCGTTGCATTGATATATATGGATTTTATTTTTAATGCATTGTTATGTATGACTGCTGGTATGAACTTAAATGTTCATCAATTGAAATTTATGAACCCCGTCATATTACTGAATCAATTTTCATATTCTACAAGTAAATAGACAGGTTTTAAATTATGTGTATTATATGACTGGCAGAACACGGGCAGCAACAAGAATCATGGATTTCAATGACACAAAATTACAGATGAATGAAACTGCATCTCGGAAACTAATGAATTGGGTTCACAATTGCGGTTAATTTATTAAGCAAAAAATGCTAGATTTTCTTATGAACGAAGACGTAATTCCTGCGAAGTGATCTTCGCTGCTTTACAAATGATGACTTCTTAAACTGAGGTCAGCTCACGCTACAGAGGGCACTTCTGATCGTTACAGAGCGACGTATTACCTTCCCTCACAACTGCACAAGCGCCACTGCCACCAGTTGTTGCAGTGCCTGCTATCACTTCCGATAATTCAACGTACACACCTGCTAATTTTAGCGTCAGGAACGGTAGATGTGCTTGTTTTTTTCACTTCATATAGGAAAATGTGAGTACGTTATAAATAAATTAGCAGTGGCATTTCTTCAAAGCAGCCCGCACGCAAGAGGGTGAGGTTAGTCTACCGTTAGTCTACGGTGTTTAGTTCCATGTTTAATTGACTCCTATCACTTTACTTGTATTTATTTTAATTAACAAATTGAACATACGCTTGAGGCCGAAATTGCTTTGCAATAAACTTAGTTTCAAATAATATCAAAGAATAATAACATAGAGCCTACCATAGTGATTTTTTAATACATCCTCATTTAGGTATATCTTGTACACATCTTTATTCATGAATGCACATACATATATTTCATATCCATATGACTGTCATACCATTCATATATTTTTTCATGAGGACCAGGTCATATTTTACTATTCATTGAAAACATTCTCTGACAAGCTCCCCAAACCAAATATGGAATTTTTTTCTATTCCCAAACTTTTCGGCGTCTGTCGTCCGGGAGTAAAAAGTTTTTCTGGAATTTATCACAATTTCAAACTCTATGTTATCGTTTACAGCACACTATTGTTGTGCAAAAAATTTAGTTAGTTTATTAAAGACAGATGAGAGACAAAAATGCTTTCGTTGAGACTTACTACTAAATTAACTTTAAAATTTTTGTATACCGTACTCCTTATTTGCGTTTTTTTGAAGAAAATTTGCATAGATTTTTGTTGTTGACGAGTAGTATAAGATCATCTTCAGAGAAATTCATTTCTATCATCCGTTAAATTGAAATGTACAATAAATATATTGTGAATATGGCCAGGAAACAAGAAAATTCATAGGAAACAGAAGATTCCAATTGTCAGAACCCAAACCTCAAGAAAATAGACTTGACACCTGGGCTTTTGACATGTGAATCCTGACAGGTGATGGATGCTGTGAATCCTGACAGGTGATGGATGCTGTAAATCCTGACAGGTGATGGATGCTGTGAATTCTAACAGGTGATGGATGCTGTGAATCCTGACAGGTGATGGATGCTGTGAATTCTGACAGGTGATGGATGCTGTGAATTCTAACAGGTGATGGATGCTGTGAATTCTAACAGGTGATGGATGCTAGGAATTCTGACAGGTGATGGATGCTGTGAATTCTGACAGGTGATGGATGCTGGGAATTCTGACAGATGATGTTGACAGGTGAATTCTAACAGGTAATGGATGCTGTGCTTCTGATAGGTGAATTCTGACAGAGGATGGATGCTGTACTTCTGACAGGTGATGGATGCTGTGAATTCTGACAGGCGATGCTGTGCTTCTGACAGGTGATGATGAGTGAATTTTGACGGGTGATGCTGTATTTTTGGCAGGGGATATTGACAGGTGATATTGTGATGAATTAAGACAGTTAATTTCGAGAAATAAACTTATTTCCTTTTCATTAACCAAAAATAAGACAATACTAGTACACCCACACTTGAAAAATCAAGTGTTTTTACTGAATTTTACGTTTGATTTGCCAGTGGACGCGGGCTTTACGAAGGAGTTTCCACATTGAAGGATGTGCCTTTGGTATCCACAATACAATGCTTACAACACATGTATACCCTACCGAATTTCCTCCTATCTAAATCCTTATGAGCGTCACAGAGAGACGGACTAAGCAAGCAAGCAATAAACTGTGTATTCCACCACACCGTATGTCCCACAAAAACCCGAACCGAGTATTAATTTTCCCGTATCAGTAACACCTTCATAAGAAGACCTAGGAATCTTATGATGGATGGTATCAGTAATACCATCATAAGAAATTAAATGCTTATGGTATTCTTATGATGGTATTACTGATACGAGTAAATAAATACTCGGTTCGGGTTTTTGTGGAATATACAGTACAGGGTGTTATGCAAAAATGCATCCGATTTTTGTATCTACTTATATAATTGAGTGTATCTTCATCTCTCTCGCTCTCTATCTGTCTGTGTCCGCCCTATTACTTTCTATCAGTTACTGATGAAGAATTGCAGAGCTAAAATTTAAATGGGTATGCATGTACATATTACAAGCATTGTATTGTGGATACAAAAGCCGCCATATTAATATAAAATCAAATAATTTTCCCCGTTATTAGCCTTTTTTTCCTAAACAACTCATGTTATATCGGTAAATAAAATACAGAATTCAGGTTCTTCATGTATTCATGAAAAATATGCAGGTTCTGGTAGTACCACGGGTAAAACTGACAAATGTATTTTATTAACTAGATCCTTACTTTTATTCCTATTAAACCGTGAAATTACCACGGATACAATCTAGGCCATGTTATAGATAGAAAACACACAGAATGGAAGTTATGTATATATTAAAGATTTTTTGCCTAAAAGCAATACTTTGTAGTAAATTTTTAATACCTTCCTATATATAATAATTTCAATTTAGTCTAATCTAATCAAAATTAGAACTCAATTATGGACGGAAAAATTCCTAATTTTTTCACTTCTCAATCGTGAAATTAGAAGAATTCAGATAAATATTACATATTTATTGCACTCTATTTTTGACATTATTCTTACCTTTTCTATATAGTTCACTGTTCAGAAGTCAAAAGAGTCTACGGACTTGACATCTAACATTTAAGTATCTCAAGTTGACGGAACAACAAACTCTACAGATTTTAAAATTAACATTTAACTAGCTAACCTTAGGTTGCCATTTCGATTCCCCTCTAAAAAGTTTTATATCAAGTGTTTAACTTTATATTCCGTCTTAAATTTTTAATGCATTCGTTTTTATAATAATTTCAAATTAATCATATATAAACCGTGAAATTTCCGCGGGAACTACATATCTAGTTTATCATATTTTGCCTGATAATAATTTTTTTAAGTGTTTTCATTTCATATCATAGTAAACATTTGTTTTTCATTGAAATAATATTTTTTTGTGAATATCTATTGAATAATATATGCACAGTAAGAAGTTGAATGAACAAGGGTAAATTGCCCTGAGAACATGCCATGCGTGTAGCCATATCGTCGTCAGTCAGCATTCCTGGCACACGTGGAGAATATTGTTCGTATTTTAGGACTTCATGCAAATTTCTGCGCACAGATCCCATACAAATGCTAACTTCAGAGGTGATTTGTTCTGCTTTCATTCGGCGTTCCTCCAAGACAACTTTATCCACTCGCTTGATCATGTCGTCAGACCAGCTTGTGCTAAGTCGACGTTCTGCATTCTTTGAACTGTCACTCCCATGAAAACACATTAAACGTATCCATGACAACATCACCACATGTCTCACCCAACTGACGATCAATTTCAGTAGGTGTCACACCACTCAAATGGAAAAAACGTTTGATTATAGGCTGTTCTTCTAATGAAAACGTCGTCATTTTAAGTATCAAAAACAGTCCTCACTCTCACTACTGCCGCCAGAGTTTTGTGTGGTTACAATGCTGCCATCTCTGTCACGCATTCAAAACGAGTGCACGTGTATTTTAAAACAAACTGCAAGTTTCTCTTTCCAGTCCGGCAAAAATTGTCTGAGAAGTAATAATTTGAGTGCACCTCGTACTACATACTGTCACTAACATACTATGTGCTACTTCATTCCTCATCAAAGCATTATTGTTTGCGACGGCTGCACTGACTTCATTTACTCAATTACGCTTCTCTTGGCCTCCAGCACATCACCTCCACACCGGCGACACTTCCGATTTAATCACTCCATCACTTCTGATTTAACCACTCCATCACTTCCGATTAAATCATGCTGTCACTTCCTGTTTAATCACTCGAGCACCTCCGATTTAATTACCCAATCACTTCCTGTTTACTCACTCTGTAACTTCCAATTGAATCATTCTATCACTTCCGATGTCATCTCTTTATCACTTCCAATGTCATCACGTTATTAGTTTCAATGGCATCACTCTATCACTTCCGATGGCATCACTCTATCACTTCCGATGGCATCACTCTATCACTTCCGATGGCATCACTCTATCACTTCCGATGGCATCACTCTATCACTTCCAATGACATCACTCTATTACTTCCAATAACATCACTCTATTACTTCCAATGTCATCACTCTGTTTCTTCTCACCAGACGTGATTTCCTGCGCCCAAAGTCAAGTAACTTGAACGTGTAGCATCAGATAGTTTTTCCCTATTCCAATAATTTAAATGTAGAATAACATTTTGGTTAGGAACTGTTATTGTCTAGGAAAAATCTCATCGTGTGTATTAAAAACATAACCGTTGGCTAGAAATTTCATTAGGGTAAATAAAATTTGTATCAATACGTCTATAATTTGTATCAATACGTCCTACCTACTTATACGTCTATAAGTAAGTAAGCTTTAAAACAATATACTTTTACACACTTGCGTACAGTGAGGCAATGGATTTTAATGTCCTTCACGTAATTACCAGGAACAATATGACAGGCTCACTAATACAAATAAAAATATGGTAAAAATTTAACGAGTTGAAAAAAGAATGCATTAAGAAGTGAGACGTACCTGTGCTACAAAACACTCAAGTCTAGCTTCTACTTCCAATTCACGTACATTAGCGTAAAACTCCGTCGATTACCATCGCAAATACGCTAAGCGACCGAAATTATAGCAAAAGAAGAATTGTTATCTACGATACTGCTCAATCAAAAGACCCGCAAACAATTGAACTTCACCTGGAATTTACTTGGTTTTACTTCTCACTAATCTCCCCCTTCCCCAACCCTGGCAAAGCCACAGACCGATTGCTTCAATCACTTGGTCTGGATTGCTGCGTGATTGAGGATAGTGATTGACCTTAGATGAAACGGCCGTGCTCGAGGCAATTCCAGAAGATTG
The DNA here is from genome assembly GCA_006783055.1 of Trinorchestia longiramus. Lineage (NCBI taxonomy): Eukaryota > Metazoa > Arthropoda > Malacostraca > Amphipoda > Talitridae > Trinorchestia > Trinorchestia longiramus. The sequence goes on along the minus strand of VCRD01002252.1, from coordinate 33,392 downwards.
TCTCTAGCGTAATTGCGGCAATCAGAGGCATGATTTGTGTGATGGTTGTCCCGACATCTTTGTTAGGAAAGAACGAAGGAAATATGCCGCCTTACCACCCACGGCCTCGAGCTCTGAGTGATCTCCGAAGATTCGTCGCTGCTTCAGATAGAAAACTATTCTAAAATTTTATTTTTAGCCATGATTTAAAGAGGTAGTATATTATTTTGAATTGCAGTCGCTATACATATTTTGATCAGCAGGAATAATGTTTTGATTAACAGGTATAGTATATAAAATTGTAGACATAATATTTGGATTGTTGGGTAGAATGTTTTGATTAACGGTTTAATATATGGATTAGCAAGCTTAATATTTGAATCAGAAGGTGCAATCAAAGACCTGTTTTATTTCAGCAATGTGTAAGATTTTTGAAAACTTCACTGTCCTTTAAGGAAGGTTTTTTTTTCAATTGTGATCAGAGTTCATGTAGCTCAGTGAGTGATTCTATTTCTTTCCAGCGAAGAAAATAAATCAATCAATAGACAAAATTAATGAGGTATATATATTTGATTTTGAGATAGTTGGTTGGCTTATTCTCATGATCATTAACCAAGGCAAAAGTAAGTCAATAGACTTGGGGGAAATGACTTTTCTAACTACAGATAGAAGAAGGTTTAAAAAAAGTTAGTTAGAAACTTCCTTTAGCTTATGCTGAAAAAGTTCTACTGCAAATGACCGATTAATACATAAATAAATGTACCTAAGGCAACTACATAGGACAAGATAGAGGAACTTATTAGAATGTCATAGAAATAGAGTACCGCTGTTTGAAAGTGTTTTCTTTTCCTTGATGTTCTTGAGTTTCTTTTAATTTGATCCAGGGACTTTGCCTTCGAAGTCAATAATCAATATACGTGTTGGTTAAATATAATACGACTATATTTTTATGATAAATTATCGTGCTTTATACTTTTTATCTTTCATGGTATATTCAAAATTCGACAAAATCAACTAGTTTGTCACTGGTGTTCACGTGTATACGTATACCAATTATGAACACTCAAAGTATTAAAACAAAATTTAAATTGTGACATCAAAAGTCAGTAACTTTTTACATATGTCGTTTGTACAAAACTCATGGCAGCAAAACTAAATTTGAGGTTAAGTATTTTTGTCATCTTACAATCATCTCACGGGTCTTACTCATGTTCCTCAATTCGATGGCGCAGTTGTTTATTTTTCTGACAAATCTTTATGAAGAGTCATCATTTTATGGCGTGCACCCAGCCTAAACTTCATAAGCAGTTAATTAAGTATTCTGGGGATCAGGGCGAATTAATTCACAGTGAAACTTTGAGCCCCAAGAGCACAGCTAAATGACTGGCAACGCAAACAGTCCAGCACCCGCCTGCATTACAATCTAATTAAGACCGCGTAATTCTCACTGTCAAATTTAACGCGGATTTCATACCGCACTACGAAATTTCCTGCCGCTTTCCTGAATTCAGGATTTACGCTGAGAGCCTAGAAGGAATGATGGAATGAGGAATATGTTCCAGCTTATCTTATTTTGTTGTTTACTTACCTCCTATTTATATCTTTGTTTTGATTGCGTTAATTCCTTACCTCAAAACTTAAGTTTATTTTGCTGATTGTGTTGCTCATCTATCCCTAACCTCCTGGTTACCTTCCAACATACCCTAACACGATGTGACTCAATAATCTAATGTTCACCCAGTCACAACCTGAACTCGAAAATAACTTAGCGTAACCTAGTTTAACCTACATTAACCTAATCTGATTTTACATAACCTGAGAAAGCTATACTAGACCACACCTTACCTAACCTAACCTAACCTAAACTGACCAAACCTGACATAACATCTGCTGATTATGTTATTTGTCATAGCTTTAACTCATGTCCAGAAACATGGATTGAGTTACTCAAGTATCTCTGTAGACTTCTTCACACTATCGAAGAATTTCTCAACTAACAAAATCTCAAGTTTATTTAACTGTAACGTAGTTCTTTTTGATGAGCCGTAAGATTTAAATCTGTTTCATGTTTCAAACGCTTGCAAAGTTCTAGATCATAGAATGTCAATCTAAAAATTTAAAACTAACCGAAAGAAATGTATAATAGACACCAAACTTTGGAGTTCAGGTGGTTAACAGTTGACGTTACGATATGATCAAGCCTTTGCTATCCAACCGATAGTCCGATGTAGCCACAGAATGTGTGAAGTTCAGGTGGTGGTGGTGGTGGTGGTGGTGGTGGTGGTGTTGATAACCTGAGAAGTGGGGAAAAGTAAGAGTTTGTGATGAAGGAGGACAGATGGAGTAGAAACTTGAACAGACAGTAGGAAATAAAAAGGCACCTTATATAGGTCTCCTTATCGTTGAATTGGAGTCACTCATCAGGGCTTTAAACACAGAGTGATGTTTTTTGGACTTTTATGTGGATTTTCTGTTCAACATTTCGATTTGGTAGCTGCTTGCATAATTTGTTCGTTAAAGGAGAGCAGCTGAGCCCCTGGGTCTCAATGTCCACCCATTCCCGACCGTGTGTCGGATGTGTCGCCCTCTATGTGTCACCCTTATCCGACCTTACCATGTGTCGGATGTGTCGCTCTCTATGTGTCACCCTTATCCGACCTTACCATGTGTCGGATGTGTCGCTCTCTATGTGTCACCCTTATCCGACCTTACCGTGTGTCGAATCCGTCCCACCTTTTCCAGGGAAGGAGGGGTAGGCAAGGCACCAGTGATAGCATTATTGCCTGTGAAAGTTGCCGAGCACGAAATTAGAAAACTGAATTTGAATAGTGTCGGCATAAATTAGAAAAAAAACAGTCATGTTAGTTTGGCTTACCCGTATTTAATCGTATACATATGTTCATTTAATTCTACTTATACCACTCGCAATTCTAGAAGTATTACACTGGAATTGTGATTGCATAGACTTTTTTTAGCTACAGTCTCTCGTTAATAATTTGTTTTATTTGAAGAAAAACTAAACCGAATACAATGTGAAAATTCTTAAATCTATACCTAGGAAGTAATTGTTTGCATTCCTCAGACGGAAAATAATATCATGATGAATGTATAATTTTCCATGCGGTGTTAGCGCTTATGAAAAAGTTGTCATGACTTATATGTAACAAAATGAATGTAACATCACCCGTTAGTGATTTTTCTTCTATATTCATAATAATTTTTTCATATATTTTTTGAAATAATATTTCAATTGGCGGCAAAAGTGTCGTTACCGTAAAAAATTACACGATTAATTTGAAATCTGTTTCTCGGGTGCAGAATATTGCACGTAAAGTAAAACGGAAGCTGGTGTTCATTATTTTGTTCTGCTACTTTCTGTTACGTTTCTTCATGAGAAAGAATGCATTTTAATAAAATAGAATATGGCGATAGGGACGAGACGCTTCGTCTATTCTTGTCTGCTACCCAAGTTATATACCGTCTGAAGTTAAAGCATCAACCGCACTCAAACCCTACAGTCATGTACATGCACTTTGATCACGCACAGGCACCAAGAGTAAAGAAGAGTGAAAGGAGGGGTAACAGTCACACTATGAGTCAAGTTATATACTATGATTACCTGACAAACATTTCGACAAGATTAGTTAATTCTTTGTTATATGATTCCTGAGAGAATGTTGTATAAGTCAAATCTTCAGCACAGAAGTTACATTTGAAATACTTTTAGGATTACAAATTAACGCAACATTTTTAAGCTGTTAAAACTACCGATTGTTACAAAAGTTTAATGAACAGTTTTACTATCTGATAATTATTTGAGAAAGAATCGCAAGTAACCAGTCCGAAGGGCATTACATTTCATTTATTTTCCCAAGTAGATATTGAAGCTAACTTTTACGTATTTCCTCGTAAAACTGTAACGGACCATTGATTTATTTGCTGCTGGAGGAAAACTCGCTTCTTTCTAGCTGCAGTGCTTCGAAAACACGTTTAAATAGATTAGTGAAGACCCTCAACTAAATTACCCTGAATCCGGTTCCTTAAATTTTTTTCAGGGCAAAAGTTCGGTGATAGAAAATTTTTTGATTGTAATAGTGAGGCTTACTACTAGGGCGGTTTTTTCCACATGCTATGGACTTTATAAAAAGATAAATTTACATGATATTAGAATTTTATTACCAAAAGTACTGCAAGGTACTGCCTATTTTTCTACATAATCATGATACTCCAATGCGTCAGTCGTAGCCTTGGTACGGGCAATAAGGTCATGGCCGCTACGATCGATGCTCACGCCAAATGTAGTTACGAAGTGTAATCCGTTTTCTACTAGCAGAAGGACGTAGTTCTGCTGAACTCTATCAAAAAATGAGCAAAGAGTACGGTGACAACTTTATGAGTGAGGGTAGTGCATAGGAATGGTGTAGAAAATTTAGAGAAGAGCGAACCGACATCCATGAAGAAGGTGGACAAGGGTAGGGTACTGTACTGTGGACAAGGGTACTGTAAGCGTCGTTCAGCGTGTTGATCAGGTGGTCAACACCAAACGAAAGTTTATAATCACTGAACTTTCTGAAAAATTTCCATACATTTCAAGGTTTGCTTTGTACACAATTGTACAGGACCTCGGATTCCAGAAGCTGTGTGCCCGTTGGGTCAGGCCCGTTGTGCCCGTCAAAACGCATCTCTCATCACTGGCGGCTAACGTCTTTGAAAAAAAACATCAAAAAACTTGTCACGGTATAACAAAGGACTCAACTAATTTGCCGATTATGCAGAAAAATAAGTAAAACCCTGCAGGACTTTTGTTGGTGAAATTATTATGTTGTGTAAATTTAACTTTTTTAGAACTAAGCGGAAGTTGAAGACAAACGACCATCGTAGTTACTGAGTTATTCATTTGAAATGACATTCAATTTACGACGGGTAAAAATAAATACAATTTGGAGTTACATGCGTACAGTTCAACGGCTTTCATTACGAATTTTTGCCAAAAAACTGAATATTTATTCTAATAATCTCCGTGTTGTCAGCGAACGTATTGTAATACTTCCCAATTATGTAAATCAAAAATCCGATTACAGAAAATTTTACCTCGGACAGTTAAACACCATCTTTCTTGTGTGAAGCTGACTGTGCTAAAACAACCCAACATTATTGAATTCAGGTATGGATTTTGGTGCAAAATCTTGTGTTGAAAGTTGACTTATGGGCTTGAAAGATTATAAGTGAAATTGTTGGATGGCATTTAAGGAACAAAATAAACAAAAACTTAAAGAGATCTTACGTACGTACATTATAGATGTAAATATTTCTGAGTGTAAAACATGACTCCATACCTCATTCAGAAAACATTTTGAAAATCTGAATGTGTTGTGTTTGACCTTGCCAGTTTCAAGACGTGTACCTCATCGCTGGCGTTATGAACACTTTGGAATATTCAATGCTCGAGATGCGAAGTACTCCAGGGAAAAATTTATTTTCTGAAATGCAAAGTCAGTTGAAAAACTTTACTGGTTTTCCAATCTGAGATGATCCAAGAGTACGTCAGAAAGAAGTGAAAGTAAGTCTCGAAGACGAATCTGGTGCTCTGTCAGGGCAATCCATCACGACTCGTCGCCTCCAAAAACTGCATTCAAGAAGCATTCGTGGTGGTGAGTGGAGGCGGATTTTGAGTTTTGTGTGCAAGCAATGAACTTTTCTGAGCCTAAAGAGGATCACAGTTTCAAAAGAACTTCTTTAGTACGAGGAAGTTCTTGCTTCTCAAAAAAACGCTTTACTGAAAAAAAGACATTCCATTCTTCGCATATTTTATTTTTTCTATCTTATAGAAGACCGAAAATACGACCATTTCAGCCATAAGAGAGACATTCTAGTCGTGATATTTTCCAATGTATTTATATTTGAACTGCTAATAATACCGTGCTCACTATTTCTTATTATTTTCACACGTGTGTGATGTAAAATTTAAATTATCTATTGCACCTCATAACGATTATTTTACATATTTTGTGAGACTAGCATACGCTTGGCAGACTAGCATACGTTTGGAAAACTAGTATACGTCTTTGAAAATACCATTGTATTAATTGACGAGCCTCCAAGTATCAAAATGAAAAAGTATGTAAGTAGAAAGTTCAAACTAATTCAGTCTCTAGGGATAGAATCGAAATAAATTGTCATAATGAATGGAACCAGAAAAAAATATCTGCATTTTTGTCTGTATATACGTATCAAAGAGCTACTAAAAATTAATTTCTCAGCAAAACATTCATAAGTGTTAGTCTGATTTTGATGCTATATTTAATAGTATAAATAAATACGAAATTTATTATCCAGACCGCGGCGAGGGTGGAAAAGTTATTGAATGAAATCTCTTCTAAAGAGAGGGAAACCAAAATGGATTATAAATAACAATTATGCAATCACTAGCAGTTAGTTCGCGTACTGTAGATGACGTACTGCAGTACTACTCAAATGGTGGTCTGCGGACCGGTTCCGGTCCGTGAGCCATCAGCTACCGGTACGCAGCATCAGGTAACGGTATTATTTCAGGTATATTTTAATATTGTTAAAAAACATTACCGGTCCCAGGCATTTTGGAAAAAATGCCACTACGCTACATGAGATAGTTTGAGAAGCTGTTGAACAGGTCACCTAGTCTAGGTTGCACTGTTCAGACGGCGGGTCATAATCAACAGATCGCAGTGACGAAGTCTGAATTTCGCATGCCTTATTTATGAACCTCCGAGTAGGTTCTTTAGTTTGCAAAATGATTCCCAGCCCAAGCCATTGACTATGCATATATTCGATAGCTTCGTTTGTGTAGTCAACCTTTAACAACGAAGCTTGCTGCCTGTTTTTTAAATATTTATGCAGGGAGCTTTTCATCAATTTCAACGTACTGAGTGGCACAAGTTTTGAGCTAAATTTGGAAATAATTTTAGATACATTCCGAACAAGTTTGTGTCGTATTATAAATGAGTTTGTGTTGCATACTAAAAATACGTTTGTGTTGAATTTAAAGGAGGTATTTGAAAAGGATGTGCTCAGTGTTAAGTAAGTTAGGACAGATTATAGAGCTAATTGGTTGATTACAAGAGAATTTCACACGTAAAACGAAAAAATAAATCAGCGCAAACGGGGAAATTTTAATAACCGTCGTTTCGGAAAGTAAAGATTATATCTTCAATACTGAAATAAAACAAGATTTGAACTCCAATTTCATCAAAAATAAAAACAGAAAAACTTTTATTTTTGTCCACAAGATAGAACATAATTTTTATTATTTAGGGTTCATAACTGTGATCAATTTAGGTTCTAGATGCTTTAGACAAATGTTGCCTCATTTTAAATTTCGGAATGTTTCAAATTTGACTGTGTTTTTTGTGCGCCTATGATTAAATGTTTGTAATCCAAAACGTTGGCTTTAAAACTTTCTCTTCTTTACATTTGTTCATTATCTCTTTCTAAGCGTAGAAGAATAAATTTTTTTTAACAGTATGACCTAAAAACTAAGCTTATAATAACTGACGAAATGTTCATCATATTCACTAATTGGAAATGAACAAAATGAACATATATTCTCATTGATGAATATGGGGATTGTACATTAATGTCATTTTATCGTTGAAAGTTACGTTGCCGCACCCTGTAATTGAATGTCTGCGAATGTGTACATAGCTATGAATCCTTGTTTATGTATGCCGCATATGAATGTAAAATCAATACATCGTTTGAAGAAGAATCACTTAGTGAGAGCACAGTTCCGCAGAAAAAACAGAGCTTCGTAAAACACTTAACCCACGCTTTTCTATCAATGATAGAAAAGCCAATAAACTGAACAAAAATACAGGCGGCTTCTCTTAGCTCAATTTCCTGTTGCTGTCGATAATGGCGGCGGGGCTCGATATCTTTGCTATTTTCCAGAGCAGCCGGTTGCGCAATCAACGAATTGCGGCTCTTATTAAGTCATTAAGAACTACTTTCATGTGGGGAAACACTTAGATATCGGAATTTTATCCTCCGACTTACCTACAGTAAAGTCTCTTACTAAAAGAATACGAACAAAAAGTTTCGAGATAAATCCCTTTCAACTTCTTTGTGGAGAATTGTTCTGTTTTATTTTCAGGTTACCTGAAGGAAGTGAGGCACTCCACTCGATGAACTGGAATATGTGCCAGAAAACTAAAAAATTAACAGCTTTTAGTTGAGCTTCTATTCTACTAACTTGTAATGAACAGTTAATGGGTTACATTTACTAGTATTGGAAAATTTCTACCTTGTCCCATACTTAAACTTGACTGATTTCGCTATATTACATTGACTTAATTGCTCTTCAGTTTAGTTGTTGTACACCTAATGAAACTATGAAAATACAACCAGCCTTGCTTGTCAGAATTTGACAATAACCTTAATTTCTTAAACTAAGGTGTTGTATGTCGTTTCATTTGATGCCGAAAGTACAAGCATTGATATTACAGAACCCATGTTCTTGCTTTCTTTTCCAGTTAACATTTCAACTAACATCAGTTAAATTTTCCCAGGTAAAGTGGATTTTTGCAATACAGTGACCTAGCGTGCAAAGGATCACGTCAAGGTCCCCAAGTATAATATGAAGCTCGGTGGTCACTGAAGATCAATACGCTAACGTCACGCACAGTTGCATCGCTGGCTCTCCAAATCTCCTTCGCAGGTCCATGTGGGAATCCTGCGGTTGAAGGGAATATTGAGAACTGTTGTACTGCAGATACCTGCAACCACACACAGAGTTTTCAATACTCAAGCTGTCTGCAACCAAACACAGAATATTCAGTACTCAAGCTGTCTGCAACCACACACAGAGTCTTCAATATTCAAGCTGTCTGCAACCATACACAGAGCCTTTAATGCTCAAGCTGTTTGAGATCCCACACAGAGCATTCAGCACTTAAACTGTCTGCAACCACACACAGACCCTTCAATGCTCAAGCTGTCTGCAACCACACACAAAATTCTCAATACTGCAACTGCCTTCAATAATACACAAGGAGAGTTACAGGGACTGAGTCAATTGTTTTACACCTGCAGTTTTATCATACGCAAACTGTGAGGTCTGGGAAGTAAAAGGAGTTCATTAAGTTTCTTTACAATTTAACAAATTTACTACAAAGGCAATTGATGAAACATTTCAAGTAGATTTATTTAATTGTACTCAGTGGCTATCAAAATTTGTAATCATTTTGTATTATTTTGTTTCAGATATCGTGTTGATAAAAAAGACATTGGCACTGCTGAAAATACACAATGCGTATGCTGGTTCATCGAAACTTCATTTATTAAAGATCAGATGACCTTGACAATCTAATCGAATATGTTAAACCGCAACTTGATGCCCTTCCATCAATTGTCATTTTCAGGCATGATGGTGAACCAGCTCTCCCTTCTTATCCACTTAGAATAATCATTTAATGACTTGGTAAGATCATCATCCGTCTCTAGCAATAAGTGTTAGATTTAAGGCGTCATATCCTCACATTTTAGGCCGATTTTTGTATTAAATCGCTTACAACCATGTTTTTCTGTCAAATCTACCCTCACATTTTACATACATTTTGTATTAGCTCGTTACTGTGATATTTTTTAACTTAAAGTACCCCAACATTTCACGTATTTTTTGCATTAACTTGTTTACAGCGATGTTTTTGAAATAAAAATACCCTCTCAATTATTACGTACTTTATCTTTCTATTTCTTGATCCCTTGCACATTCCTCGAACTGATGCCTGAGAATGAGGGGATTTCCGCGTTCAAATGCCGGCATACAAACAAGGCAGCACGACTCACATCTGCAAAATTTCTGAAAATTAAATTCAGACATTGCGTTATTTTGTGTGCACACGTTGCACTATTTCTGTTCTATTACAAAATAGGAAGAACTTGTGTCTCACGACGTTTATTGATGGAATTCTGAGTTACCAATGTCGGTAGAATTTGAAGAGGAATTGACGAAGCAGTTTACAAGGTTGTACATCACTGCCAGAATTTAGCTATATCAGTTTTTTTAAAACTGGGATGAGAAAAGATTTACATGTTATTATGAAGCAATAAATGGCCATAAAAACAGCTGTTTGAAGTCATGTTAAAGTTATCCAATATTATTTTAAATAATTTCTCATGTAAGCATTCATGTTCTAATTTTCCCACAGTAGATCCTTTGAAGCAGACCTCAGTACAAACTCTCAAACAAGAATTTTAGTTGAGATACACATTACAGGGTACGGCAACATAACTTCCTTGTTTCAAATCAAAGCGCATTAAAAATAGGAAGTTATGCTGCCGCACCCTGTATTAGGGGAGTTACTTTTTTCTAGTTGAATTCCCGTCAATCAAACAAAGGGAACTCAATTTTGATATTTTGCTTTTTTGTTTGCCCCAGATGAGGAGGCCACGATACAATATTAATGCAGTAGTAACCTATAACTAATGAAGACCATGAGCTTAGTATTGCAATTGTAACCTATATATAACGGAGAAGAGGAGTCGAGTAATGCAATCGTAACCTATACATTTCAAAGAGGCGGAGTCGAGTATTGCAATCGTGGTCTACATATTACAAAGAACCAGAGTTGACTATTGCAATCGTGACCTATATATAGCAAAGAACAGGAATCGAGTAATGCAGTCGTAACCTATATATAACAAAGAAGAGGAGTCGAGTATTGCAATCGTTATCAATCTCGAGCTGCAAGTCACTGATTGTTGTGGATGAGAAGCAGCGGGGCAGCACATGCCTCATGATCAGAGATGAAGACGCTAGGATCTCAACTAGGAGATGCTGGGAGATTTGGGTCTCCAAGCACTGTAGTTGGAACTGTAAAGCCTGATGCATTTCTGTCTCCAAGCTGCTTGGTTCTCAACTTAGAAATGCTGGGGCGTTTGGACGTCCCAGCTGCTTGGATCGCAACTAGGAAAAGCTGGGAGATTTAGGTCTTCAAGCGCTGGGGCTGGTGCAGTGAGAGACTGATGCATTTCTGTCTCCAAGCACCTATGATTTCAGTTGGGAGATGCTGAGATGTTTGAACGTCCAAGCTGCTTGGATTACAGCTGGGAGATGCTGGGATGTTTGGACGTCCACGCTCGCCGGATTGTGAGGGCTCAGACTGATTATCTCCGTCAGCGCTGACGTTGATTCTCTCTATAAACCTATGAGAGTCTAGATTATCCCCATGAATATATGAGAGTCTAGATTCTCTATGAATCTTTGAGAGTCTAGATTATTTTTATGAACCTATAAAAGTCTAGATTCTCTCTATTAATCTATGAGAATCTATGTAGATTCTTCTGGTGAGTCTGTGATAGCTCAGATTGTCTGATTCACGATACCCCTAATTGGTGCGTATGAAGCCCCAGGGGGTGTGTGAGTATATCTCAAGGAGGTTTTGAGAGTTTTCTGAAACTCTGAACTAGAGTTATGGTGAAAGAAACAACAGCCTCCAGCCTAGCGCGCAAACTACCGCTGCTTCAGACCGTATCTCGAAAAGTTTGGGGTTCGAGGAGACCCTCTGACTTCCACAGGGGATTGGTAGAGACCTCTGACCTCTACAGGAGGTTTATAGAGACCTCTGGCATCCACAGGGGGTTCATTGAGACTTTTGACATCCACAGGGAGTTCATGGAGGCCTATGACATCCACAGGAGGTTCATGGAGATCTTTGACATCGAAAGAGGGTTAGTGGAGACCTTTGACATCAGTAGAAGTTCTTGAAACCCCTGAAGTAGACAAGATGTTCGTGCAGACCTTTGACTTTACAGAGGGTTAGTAGCTGGATAAAGCCATAAAACCCCTTCTCTATGTGTTGTTTTTGGTTCCAGTTAGTCGTGCACTCAAGACGTACGCAAGATCTGTTCATTTTTATACAGGACTGCAGCTACTTTCACGTAAAGCATCTCACAGAAACTCGTGAAGTCATCCTGAGCCTCTGCTTCTCTGCTGATAAAAAACACTAGCTGTCTCCAGTTAAAAATGAATTCGCATTTTGAAAATATTCCTGATTTTTGAATGACATACAAAACACTCATTTTTATAATTACTCTAGTACTTAAATGTAAAATAACTTCATTCTAAAGGGGATTTCAACTCATGTTCATTTCATGGGGAAATTGCTTTAATTACAATTGAGATTCTTTCTTTTATGGGCATCAGTTGACAGTGATAAGCCAAGAAATCCTTTCTGCGTTGGACTAAGAACTTTTTGGGGCCAGAAGCCTGACAGTTCTAAGCCAGGGCCCCAAGTGCTTCATGTCCGGGTTGTGTTTTTGGCGCAGGTTGGCTAAAAAGGAACGATGATCTTCTGTCTCTCACAGTAATTCCTTTTCGTGGTTAGAATGTCAAATCATGATATTTTGTCTTATACAGTCATTTCTTCTTATCTCTGGTGGACTTGTGTATGCATGTTTGCGGTGAGCTTATGTGATTGAAATGCTTACAAGTGATTAAGGTGTGTTCACGTGGTTGAAATAACTATGTATAATTGGGGTGCATGAGCATAATTAATGACTTTACATTAGACGACATGAGACTTGGGTGGCAAGCCAAGAATAGACCACTCAGCTCGTTTTTGTTGCTATATTCTACTCTATTTCTTTTTGTGGTTAGAATGTCGTTAGTAAATCAGGATTGGATCACATTTGGGGACATGGATTAGAAAAATGAAAGAATACTAGCAGCATCACATATACACGTACAAATGGCACTATCACTTATGTTAAAAGTAGGATCTAACTTTCAGTTACTTGAAAAGTTCCGGAAAGACTCGTGGTGTATCATAAGCATATGTGTGCCCTACTCACAGTGGATCATAATACATGGAAGTCATACTAACAGTGTGTTATAAGTACATGTGTGTCATACGTCCAGTGAGCCATTAGTACATGTTTACCATACACATAGTGTGTCACAATACATCTGTGTTATACGTACAGTGTTCCATAAGTACATATGTGTCATCAGTACAGTGTGTCATACCAATACGTGCGCGATATGTACAGTGTATCATACGTACATGACTTGTGTCATGTACTAGTTGTGCAGCCCGATTTATGCAATAATACAGTAGAGTACTGCAAGTTATGTAAAAATAGAGTAGCAGTTGTGCAATAATTGTGCAATGTGAGTATTACGTTTCTCCTGGTGTGTGTTCGTGATTGTCCTGAATATGTGTGATTTATACTTTAATTTTAGAAGACTTGGGACTCTGGTAACAATCTAGGAATGGACCACTCAGCTTTTCCTTGCTGACATATTCTATTCTATTTGAAGTCACCATTAAGATGGAAAAAAGAGTAGAAGGGCTTGATTTCCTCTCAATATGTGTCCTAGGAGTCAAGGTCACGTAGACGACGATTTTAAGTGATCATGAGGCGATGAAATTTTAGCTTTTGTGTGGTGTTCGGGTATGTGGGACCCGTTTTAATTTTTAAATCTAATATTTTCACTGTTCATACTGCTTGTAATTGGGATGAAGCAAGCATCTTGTATGTATTTTTACATAAAAGTGTTTGATTGCAAAACAAAAAAAAAACGCAAAATGCAACGGGTCCACCACAAACACTGGTTGAGTAACAATAATATGAACACTACACAGGGGTTAAACAGCTACTGGACCCCAAGTTCCATTAGAGGAAAACAAAAATGAATTAAATATTTCGATGAGACTTATGCTCATCAGCATCAACATGGAGTACTTTTTCCTAGCAGACCCTAGATTTTTTTGTCTTTCTTATACCAACATCAGTAATTTACGACATTTTCTGGATATGTCCATCATAGCCGTACTCGTAATGTTTTATTTTCGAACACATCAATTTCTGTGAAAAAATATATCGTGAATCAAGCATTCAGTTTATTAGTTGTTTTCACTCAAATTATGTATCATTATGTTCATGTCTTAAATTGTGCATATCATGTTCATGTTTCAAATTATACATATCATAATCACGTATAAGATCATACATATCATGCTCATGTCTCAAATTATGTATCTTAAACATAATGTGAGTGCTTATACAGGCAGAAAATGACTTTTTTCAAATATCACCAGGGTAGTCATGTCATTATAGGAGTATATTTCGTGAAGAAAAAAATTCTTCTCCGTTCTCTTGTTTATGAGACTGCATGATATCGTCAATGCGTCTTCAAACCTCGAAATTTGTTTCGAATTTTTGCCTAAGTATATTCTTTGTATTCTGTCACAGTAAATACTATAGAACTAATTTCTCCACTTAAATGGAACAAAACCTCCGTATTATATTCCATGCGTACAACGCTATCAAACATCCAAAAACACTTCACTTTTTTGTCTCGGTTCAATAGCGAAACCGAATTCATGATAGATAATTCATTCAGAGATAATAGACATTTATAAAAAGTATATATTCTCAGGCAAACTAAAAAGCCTCTCCTTCTGAGGCACTAGTCCGACCAGTTCTATTCCTTCTTCAATAACAGGTCCAAACTCAATTCTGATAAAACTTGACTTTCCAGAACGTGAGTCAGGAAAATTGAGGGAAGCCTTATTCATTCAGGAAATGTATGTATATATTTCTAGAGAGTCGGAATCCATCAGCATGGATGTTTTTTTCTTCTTTTAAGAACTTTTGTCAAGGTTACCTGCATAATGCAAGACAATTGTTCACCGAAAGCGGCTTCGTCGTCTTCTATTCTTTTTTCAATGACCTCCATGGAAAACTTCATGGCCAAGCGGGACGATTTATAACATTTAATTCAGATTTAACGTGATGGAAATTGGGCCATTCTTCAAACTTACTTAAACAAGACCTTCCGTTAAAGCGATCAATAATTATTTTGAAAAAACTGGTGCATTAATTTTTTTCCTTCTAGGCGATCATACACACAATGCACAAGGATGTATTAAAATTAAACTTGTATTATGGTCACAAGAGATACAATTCTAACAACATGTTTTTTTCGCGTATGATTATGTGATGCACGATAAAGTAATACAAAATAGCAATAATAATAATAACAATAGAAGTCACAATAGTAATAGTAATTGCAATAATAGTAGAGAACATATTATTGAAAATACTTTTATTGACATTATTTAAATAATGAAGCTCCTATCTTTATTTCAAAGATATATTTTAACAATGTGAACTTGATCACGCATTTTAGCCAAATGAACAATAATTCTGTTCGTAAATACGTCTATTTAATTATTGACTTAGAATTACGCGTATTAAAAATCAAAACATTCAGTTTACTGCTATGTTACTTGGGCCCTAAATCTGCCCGCTCACTTCAGATGACTATTACTTCATCTGTAACATTAACATTACTTCAACTCAATATTCCAATTAAAAAAACGCTGACGGTAGTAAGTTCTGAATGGTCTGACTATTCTGAAACAATTATCATTGTATTGTTACCCAAGCGCGGCAATGTTTTCGTTACTTAACTTCTGTACGAATATTTGCTTCTCTGAAGTATTTTTTAGGACTAGACACTTTAAAAATATGTTGCTGATATTCACAGTTACATAAAATACCAGTATATATTTTTTGATACCTTTTTTGCATGACATGTTTACGAAAGCAAAAAACCACAGTAGCTTGAATTTACTGATATATGAGCTTTTTATCATGGCGACTATCCTGCTACATTTCGTGCTTCCCATAACATTATCAAGTGATTATTATTTTGTTTTTTTGGTTTCAACTATGAAAAAACTGATAATTAAGTATTGTTGGCCTTTCATGCACAAATAATCAAATAATTGAGTATTATTACCTCCAAGCGTGAATAAACTAAAAATTAACTATTTTTATTGCATCAAGCACGAATAACCTGATAATTAACTATTTTTACTGCTTCAAGGACGAATAAGCAGATAATTAAGTATTTTTACTGCTTCAAGTACGAATAAGCTGATAATTAACTATTTTTACTGCTTTGAGCACGAATAGGCTGATAATTAAGTAAACAAATTACTGGGGGAATTACTACATGGTCATAAATTTAGCCTGAGGTTCGACTGAAAACAAATTCATGAATAATTATAATAATAATCGATAATAATTCAATAATTGTGTTGAAGCTATTCTTAGGCGTGAATATAATAAATGAATTTTTTACTGTTTTTACAGTTCATATCGTTAATCTACATTGACATTGGTGCTACTTTTATCATTAAATAAGAAATTGCTTTTCACTTCCAAGTT
The DNA here is from genome assembly GCA_006783055.1 of Trinorchestia longiramus. NCBI lineage: Eukaryota > Metazoa > Arthropoda > Malacostraca > Amphipoda > Talitridae > Trinorchestia > Trinorchestia longiramus. The sequence continues at coordinate 17,195 of VCRD01002252.1, read as the reverse complement.
CTCCAAAAACATGCATTTCAGTCACTTTTATGTGAGTATTTCGAGCCCATGATTTCATTTCTTTCTAATACTATTCATAATATTCAAATTCATTCTCGCCAGAAGCAAAAATTGTAGATTTTTTGTAGAGTTGGTCAAAATGTTGTATTGTATTGTAGAACATTGAGCATGACTGAATTGCAGGAAAAAATTAATCCCAATTTGAGGAGTGCTTTGAAGTGCACTTCATCGAACATCTATCCATAGGCTGAGGCCTCCGTCTGGAATACCATGGATGATTCCGCCATACATCATTTCGACAGATAGATTCATCAGTGGCCTACAGATCGCGTCCTGCTATTTCTCATCCAGGAACAACGAAGAGTTCGCTTCTCAGTTACATTTTCCACTCGACCTTTACTTCGTCGGTCAGTTTTTGCACGCGAATAAATTTTCTTCGTCTTTGAATTCGAGGAAAATTAATATTATTGTTATTACTATTGGACGAAAAAATTTGTGAGACAAGCTTGATAACAAGAGGAAAACGAATCTTTGTCACCCTTTTATTACGAGCATCAAATAATACAGGAATGATAACAACATTTTTGCTCTTAGTGACTATGTCTGCCTTTTTTCATTATTATTTTCATTATTATTATTATTAGATTCCTGGTCCTGAAAAAAGCGATCTTAGCAGTGATTGTCTACCATCTTTTGTTACATAATTCACTCAATGATAAAGTGCTTTTATTACCACGTTCCTAATTATTTTAATAGATTTATCTTTCATAAATTAATTCGAATAATTTTACGTTTTTCAGAAATTATTTTTCGGAACAGAGAACTAGGTGTTTAGATGTTTATTTTCAGGAAAAACACATGGAATATTAGAATGAGGACAATATCATTCGTATAACGCAGCGTCTTATAGTTGTTATCTATTGAAAGTCAAAGCCTTATTAATCATTTCCTCGAAATTGGTTTAAAATGATTTTCTACAATAAAATTGTACACTCAAATTAAAAATATCACCGATATTTTTATCATGTGAGCCTAAATGAAATTCATTAGTCTAACAGTGAAACTGTTAACAATGGAAAACATCATAAAATGATTCAATTTGGTTAGTTTTATTTCAGAAAAACGATTATTTCTTTTCCCAAATTCCTCCACTACGAAAAAATTTCCTAGATGCCGAGTTTTGCAGTAGCTCGATCATAGTAGTGTTCTTAATTCTATTTATGAATTTACTCACCCATTCATGCACAAGGAAATAATTCGTATAATTGGATTTCTAAATCAATGAACACTTTTTCAAATTCTATGATATATAAAATTTTGCTGCAAATAATTTTCACAGAATATAAATCTTTCTCTGACTTCTATGTATGCATTGAAGAAGAAACACATTACACCGAAAGGTATGTACAAATTTAATTTGTTCTCGTAGTTCCATTGAAGAAATTAAAACAAATAAAAACTATGAACTATGTATATTGGCTAGTTCTTAAGGTCAAGGAATTTGGCAACGCTGTCAAGAGTATGATATCATTGACTTTGAAAAACTAAATCTTTTATACGTGACTTGCCATTGTAAGAAAATATGACAGTTCTACACAACCAGACCTTGTATTTGTGACTTGCCATAATAAGAAAAATATCACAGTTCCACACCTAATGGAGTTGTTTTCTCATTGCCTTATTTCTTCAATAAATGGCGGGAGATCGAACAATAATTGTACCAGCTAAACCAATTATTGAACCAGCTTAACTAATTATCTCACCGGCTTTGCCAGTTATTGCACCAGTTCAAGTAATTATTTTACCGGCTTGACCAATTATTGTGCCGGCTTCACCAATTATTGTGCCGTATTCACCAATTATTGTACCAGCTACACCATTTATTGTGCAGGCTTCACCAATTATTGTGCTGTATTCACCAATTATTGTACCAGCTACACTATTTATTGTACCAGCTACACTATTTATTGTACCAGCTACACCATTTATTGCGCAGGCTTCACCAATTATTGTGCCGTATTCACCAATTATTGTACCAGCTACACAATTTATTACGCAGGCTTCACCAATTATTATTCTGGCTTCACCAGTTGTTCCTCCGACAAGACCAGTCATTATGCTTACTAAATAAAGTTGTAATACTGTTTGCTGCGATAGAGTCAGATACAAACAATAGCTATAAATTTGTTGACTGTGTAATGTTCGTGATGTACGAACCAGACATCTACTTATATAGACAGTGACTTATATAGACAGTGTATCTCTATCTCTCTCCATCTATCTCTCTATCTGTGTGTGTCCGTCCCATTACTGCCTATCTATTGCTGGAGAAAAATTATGAAACTGAAATCAGAACCGGTATACATGTATTCTAAGCATTGCATTGTGGATACCAAAGACGCCGGATTACCATAAAATACACCATGTGTTCCTGTTATTAGCCATCTGCTCCTACACAGCCATGTCATCAGTAGATAAAATACAGAATGGAAGTTCTGAATATATACATGAAAAATATTCATTTAAAGCACAATACTTCGACGTAAGTCTTTAATGCAGGGTGACACAAAGGTCACTTCACCATTTTGAACATTTATTACATGACAACTAATACAGCTATAAAAATTAGTTACATACGAAATGAAAGAAAAAAATATTCAAGCCTCATCCTGTATCGGTGATACAGATTTGAAGCATATTTTACAACCCAAATTTACACAATTATGTTATCCCAAAAATGCTGGAATACACCAAGGACCAACGAGCAAAGTTAGCGGAAAGTTATTTCTCTCGCAATGGATCGTTAGTTGCAGTACAGAGGGACTTCGTAAGAACATTTAATCAACAAAGGCCTCCAAAACATTTCATCATTGCAATGATTTCAATATTCAGAGATTTCGGTTCAACAGCAGACAAAGAACACTCTGGCAGACCGAGACCGATGCAAAATGCATGTGTAATTCAACGTGTTTCATTGCGTGTTGCAGCAGATATAAAAACGTCGACTAGACGGCGTTCCAGTCAACTAGAAACTTCACTATGATTGCAACGCATCCTAAAGATTTAAAACTGCTTCCCCATAAAATTCAAATAAAACAATTGTTAAAGTTTGCAGACCATCAACTAAGAAATGACTTCATAAATACACGTGTAATGCATGTGTAATTCAATTTATGATGAAACGCGTTTAATTACACGTACATTTCATATCGATTTTGGTGCACTTGTCAAGAATCTCTAACTATACAATATTTTTACCAAAAAAAGTGATTCAAATTATTATATTGGTTAGATTTTCTAAGCACCATTCTACCCAATGACTAGTATGCACGCATCCCTACATTAACTTTTATTTTTCCTAAAATTTACGCAAAATTCCATCTTCACCAGCGACAATAAAATTTCTGGTCTGGAAGCCATACCTATGAGTTTCAAATTGATAAGAGTTTTGTTGTCCAGCTGCCTCCTTGGAATCAGAGTAAAAAGCGTGCATTCTACATGAAGGGAATTGCAATCTTCCAACGGACTCCAGTCACTAAAACCAAGCAGTACTGAAGAGACATAAGTCGGCCATTCCAGCCTCTCGAGTCATTTGATCTGGAACAGTAGAGCGAAGGGAGTTTTACTCAGGCAGCTTTAGTAATATTGTCGGTTTTTGTGGTCGAAAATCTGGGAAATTCTTTCAAGTCATGCCCAAGAAGCGGTGCATTTTTACTGAGGGCTTTGGAGACATGGTCTTAGGGGATAAATTTTTCTTTCCTGTGAAATCAACGAACTTTTTCTAAGGTTGTTTTTGTATGAATCCGATGAAGTTTTTCGACGAAACGTGAGGGTTAATGAAATCAAGTACTGTACAAGAATTCAAAAATCTCTAGCTGCTTTCCGTTAGGTATTTCTTAAAATTGCTGAAAGTGTAAAAACGTCTTCCGTTTATACATGTTTCTGAAGTTCAAAAGTATTCAGCGAGCTCTAAAGGGCAATCCTTTAAAGCTCTTTAGCATTTCTTACGAAGGCACAGACTGCCTTCTTGAGTTCAACACTTTTCTCAAACAGCTTCTGGATAAAGTAAAAATTCGAATTCAACGAAGTGTTTCAAATTACGTGCGACCTATTTCCTACAAAACACTGCTGCAAAAGTTGACACATTCTTTTCAGTGAGATCGTGTAAATTGTTTTTGATTTAGTTTTCTAGTCCAGTAGACGTTGTGCTCGAAAATAGTTGACATTCATAGAACTTGTGTTTCATTTTTTAGCTATTTGGTTACGCTGCACAAAGTTTCTGAGAATTAGGTAAAATTTGTAATTTCATAATAATCATAATTTGTATGTTATGTGACGGTGTTCGAAATAAATTCAATAAAAATAAATTCAAACTCTGAAGTTGTTTTGCCATGTACTTTGAAGTGGTGTGGCACTCCAGAATTTTACACTGAATTTAAGGAATGATGAGAGAATTTGATTACAGGAGAATTCAAGTATATAAAAATTCCTTCTCTGAACAGCAAATTCTTTTTTGAATTCCAACACCTTAAAATATTTAAATTCTGTGTTACTGAATAGTATGTAGTATATTTTGGTTTCTAATATAAATATTTTTCAAGGAAAATCTTTAATTAATTTTGAATGTCCTGTTACTTACAATCCATCAAAATATCTGCTGCAGAAACTGTGTTTTTTTTTTGAGAAACAACGATGCCCATTTACTGGGCACATACCGAACATATTTTACTAAAGCTTCTTAGGAACCAATGTGTTGGCAAGTCTCATTCATAGAACAATACTACGTAGCAGATAAAGTTATTTATACGCATTTGGCTGCGCAAATTGGAAGAATGACAGACAATGCCTGGAACAATCTTTATTAATGTAAAAAAGACATACCGTATTTGATGGCATATAAGACGCGACGACCAAGACAGCATATTCGACGGGACGACGAAAACAGCATATAAGACGGGACGACGAAGACGGCATATAAGACGCGACGACGAAGACGTCATTTAAGACGGGACGACGAAAACAGCATATAAGATGTGACGACGAAGACGGCATATAAGACGTGACGACGAAGACGGCATGTAAGACGCGACGACGAAGACGGCATATAAGACGAAGTACAAAGGGTAAGCTGAGTTACGTCAGAGAAAAGATTTAACCTAGGCCTACAGGAGGTTTCAAACTTTACCTACGATGTATAGGACGCAGGGCGATTTTTTGAGTGTGTGTCCTATATGCCGTCAAATACGGTATGCGAGGAATGCAATATCTCAATATCAAACTAAATCGACTATAAATGTCATTGGTCTTGGTAAAAATAAACAGTGTACTATTTCAGCCTTGAAGTAATTTCAGACCTTGAATTAATACTTGTCTCATTTCATCAGTAATCTTAACCATACCATTCTATTAAAACTGTAAATAATGTCAACAGTGGGCTTTCTATGTAAACAATAAATTACACAATGTAACACGTGTTTTGTTTAGTTGTTTTTTAATGCCTGCACTGTAAATGCCTAGATACCTCTTTTGGTAAGATTAAAAGTGCCTTGATGATCGAAATTTTCTGAAGTGCATACCTTCATTTCTTCTGACTAGAGACCATATATAATCTCCCATCATTGCAGTGTTCCATTGTCCTTGGTGCTTTCTTTTCAATGTTGTGATGTCTTGAAATCTCTCATCATGTTCTTCACTGACATCATGCAAGTTGTTGGGAAAAAAATCTGGTGAAACTGCAAAAAATGAACCTTAAGGATATACCAGAATCCATTTCGTTAAAGTCTTTAATAAGCCTTGCTACTAGCTCTTTGTAATTAGAATCTTTGTAATTTCTTAAGAATTAACAAACTACATCATGAAATACGCACCAAGCTTCTTTTTCAACTGTTCCCATCGTTTATTCCAGTTTCTCCGACTTTAACATTGCATTTACTCGGCGCCCAACATACTACATATATGCGGCCCTTGATCGTAGCCTCAGATAATTCTGAACACCTAGCATGAATTTTCTGGAAAGTTTATCGTCCAAAATCTTATGCCTTCACAAACTCTTTTACCAATTCGAGTTTGATATGAAGTGAAGGTAATAAAACTTTAATCCAATCCACTTGAGGCTGTTCGAGAACATTTAACGTTCCTGGCTGCAGTTCCACTCGTGTATACAAAAACATTTAGTACTCGAACACAGATACACTTGGTAGTCAAACATGGATACAGTTAGTACACAAATGAGGGTACAATTGGTACACAAACATGGGCACAATCGGTACACAAACACGGGCAAAATTGATACGCAAACACGGGTACAATTGGTACACACACACGGGGAGCAATCGGAGTACGCAGCTCATGAATAGTTGTTAAGCACTAGACGCAAAGTGCAGAAAATCATCAATAACCTCGGCTGAGCGCATAATGTATATGCGCAGGAATGGCAGAGCAAGGTCTGCGTACAATATATAATAGTCAAAAGCTTACTCCAGGGATTGCAAGAGAAAACATGCGAAAATAATGAAGCACCGCGAAAACAAAGGTAAGCAATAATGAGATTCACAAGGGTTCATTTGCCATCAGAACCCTGGTATTTACTAGCGTTTAAGAAAAATCTAACGGAGTTGTAATTTTAAGCTTTCAATGTGAGGAACTTGTTGTTCTGTACTGAGGTTGAAGATCACGTTTTACATTGATATTTCACATGCACATTCTAGCTCATGGTGTAACCCTGGGAAAATGTTTGTGGATATTTCTTACGAAGTGGAGTTTCTTTATCGAACACATAATATGATTGACTGATTTAGTATAGAAGTTCCGAAATACTATACAAAGCTTCGGTTAGTCGATTTCTATCACTTGATTTACTTGCGTATTTTATAATGGTAATTATAATCAGACTACTTTCTTAAGTTTCGTAAGAGTAGTTTGTGATTTCTTAGTCCTAGATGAGTGTCTGTGACACACAGTGTAACAAGACATCTCTGTTTTATACCATACGTGCATTTAATCTTTATGATCAGACCAAAGGCTGGTCAATCCTGTATTTTTAGCCTAGAGATGGAAACATAGCGATGAGTTACTTTATTTTGTACAGACTATCCACAAAATCCTGCAATGATATTACTGGATTCTTTCGACATGAAATTTGTGTTTTAAAATATTTAACAACCCTTCTATTATCCGTATGAATTTTCTACTGAAGTCCATGCATATGATGTTTCTTTTTGGTTCCCAAAAGTCTTGTGCAAATAAGTCCTAAAGATAAATTAAATAATAAAGACACTAAGCTAAATGGGGTAGTACGATAAGAATATATTTTAAAGAAAAAACGCCATAGAAAAATAAAAGGAAGACTCAGCACGCGCGAAGAAGTAATTAAGATTATATCACATTTATATCACGTAAATTGTGCAACAAAATTGCTCTATCGCGTTAATTTGGAGCATAAGTGTCAGGTCAACACAACTCTGTAGTTAACAACTCCTTAATTACTCTAGTATCTCCGAAATTACTTGACGCGAGAGTCGTGTCCGCATGTCTGTAGGTGTATCTTTCGAACCACCGTCCCCGTGCCAGGACTTCTCGCTCTGCTGTATGGACCCATGCAGAAAACTACCACCTCCTTGTTAACACGTTTGTTGCGATTGCCTAGCTGGTGCAAATCTTTACTTTGTACATACAGTCACTAGAAAGCTTTGAAAAAATTACAGAACCTAACCTGAGTGACCCACCGGTGGGTCGCATCGCAACAAACGTGTTAAATTAGAAGATTTTAGATTTATCGCCACCGCTTCCAGTGTCTTAGACTCACGCATTTTAGAATCGCTATTCATTTTAAGAGACAAACCAATTTTAAATGATACACAAACTGTCTACCCTCTGCATTTCGTTTGGTTTTTCTGGTTTCTTCTTTTTGTTGGTGTTTTGTTTAGGTTATTAGTTTACCCGTGTTTTGTTTTTATTTCAGTTTCTTGAAATGACCTTGTAGGTCGAAATATCGATATATATATATATATATATATATATATATATATATATATATATATATATATATATATATATATATGTTTTTTTGAAGTACAGTGTTTAATTAATAATCAATAAGAATGCTAAAATTGAAAGCGATTGTCTTTGCTCGTGTATTTTTGGTTTAACTTTGCAATAAGCATAACATTAATATTACTGAAAACAGAGCGTGTTTATCGCTTATTTTTGTGTCACTACTTTAACTTTCGGGTTTTATTAACCTAGCTGTGGAATTAGTTACATGGCATAAAGAGCAGTAAATTTTGACCATATTGTGAAACTATGTCTGTATATGGAAACATAATGCTCTTTAGTAAATCCTTTTCAAAAATTCGCAATTAAAGCACTTGAGGCTATCGATTGTACAGCCTTTTGCATTTTGCATCAATATACACATACGCAAAATCCTCCCACAGAATGTCCGTACACAAAATGTGCACACACAGGATATACACACATAGACTGTAAACACACAGTATGTCCCAGACATAAATTCTTTCCACTGAATGTCCACACTCAAAATGTTCACATACATAACACCCACGCATACAGAATGTTCACATATAATTTTTTTTTCTCACAAAGTGTTCACACACATAATACTCATGCACACAGAATGTCCACACATAGAAATTCCTCTCACAAAGCGTGCATGCACCGAATGCCTGCATGTAGATGTATGCCAGGCTAGTTGTACACGCATGCGTGTACTGCACACGCGTGCGTATATTGTGCAGCGTGTCTACAAAAAAGTCATTAGAAATAATACAATCAGATGCACGTACAAATATTGTGAACTCTGTATTACCAATGTCCTCCTAATGACACACTTACGTTCATACACAAATGAGTCAGTAACGAAATTGATGTGTTTCTGAATTATTCATGTAATGATACTTTTGTGTTCATAATTTGAATTCACCCAGCGAAGTACTAGCAATCGTGCATATAAAAGTAGAAAAAAATCAACAGCGTACCGGTTTTTAACTCCACAATGTGTTCACATTTCCTGTATGCATACACGCTGCACATTATGTAGGAGTGATTTCAACAGTGTTCCATTAGTTCACGCACAGGTATGGTTAATGCACCCAGACGCTGCTGCGTATCGTTCATACGTTCATACACCTTCAGAAAGTGTATGAAGGGTGTATTCATACACCATCTGCACCTACACTGGAGTTCCTACACATTTGTACGCCAAATCCTGGCCCTCCTGACGAACTCTACGCGGTGGCTTGAGCAAAGCTATTATGCAGAGGTAAAAGTTCGATGAGAAGCACGTCAATCGAAGCAGGGTGAGGAATGCAGCACAGTATTGACAAAACTGTTCTTTAGTGAAGGGAGGACGAGATTTACGCTCGAGTTCCATGCTAAAAACTGCATTCTTACCCTGCTCCCTCGAAACTATAATCGCCTTCGCTCAAAGATTTAACTCTTTGAATTTCTATGTATTCCTTTATTGATGGTTCGATCTTCGGTCTACGGATTGCGAGGGAGAGCAATTCAAAGGATTTGGTAGCAAAAATTTGTGAAACAGAACAATTGGATTTTTGTAATTTAACTGCGGTGAGAATTTTCATGATTTCAGAAACGAAATTTCAAGTTAGTTATCGTAATGTGAACTTCTTTAATTGATGTCTTTTCGCATATTTGCCACCGTTTTAATTTACTTGCACTAAATATTTTTAATGTTAGACAAAGCTTACGTCCTACCAACACATAGAATTTGATATTTGATGCCTTTAAAGAGAGATATATGACAGGTTCAGTACATTGAGGAATATATTTCAAAACATCTTTTGACAACATTAAATATTGTGAGCGAGTGGATAAAGACGCCAAATTTTACAGAGTTGACTACTTGTATGTCTGCAGTGAGAAGTGGACTATTTATGAACTGACTGAGTTGACTGGCTGTATGTCTGCAGTGAGAAGTGGACTAT
>VCRD01002251.1:66441-88295 GCA_006783055.1 Trinorchestia longiramus | reverse complement strand
AAGAGTAATGCAGTAATTCCCAAGAGTAATGCAGTAATTCCCAAGAGTAATGCAGTAATTCCCAAGAGTAATGCAGTAATTCCCAGGAGTAACTCAGTAATTCCCAAGAGTAACTCAGTAATTCCCAAGAGTAACTCAGTAATTCCCAAGAGTAACTCAGTAATTCCCAAGAGTAACTCAGTAATTCCCAAGAGTAACTCAGTAATTCCCAAGAGTAACTCAGTAATTCCCAAGAGTAACTCAGTAATTCCCAAGAGTAATGCAGTAATTCCCAAGAGTAATGCAGTAATTCCCAAGAGTAATGCAGTAATTCCCAAGAGTAATGCAGTAATTCCCAAGAGTAATGCAGTAATTCCCAAGAATTCAGAAATTCCCAAGAGTCATTCAGAAATTCGCATGATTAACTCAGTAATTTACAGGAGTAACTCAATAATTTCAGAGAGTAACTCAGTAATTTCAGAGAGTAATTCTGTAATTTCAGAGAGTAATTCTGTAATTTCCGAAAGTAATTAGTAATTTCCGAAAGTATTTAGTAATTTCCGAAAGTAATTAGTAATTTCCGAAAGTAATTCGTAATTTCCGAAAGTAATTCGTAATTTCCGAAAGTAATTCGTAATTTCCGAAAGTAATTCGTAATTTCCGAAAGTAATTCGTAATTTCCGAAAGTAATTGGTAATTTCCGAAAGTAATTCGTAATTTCTGAGAGTAATTCAGTAATTTCCGAGAGTAATTCAGTAAATTCCGAATGTAGTTCAGTAATTCCCAAGAACAGTACATGTACACCCAAATGTACACAATTCTAATAAATCCGCATGTAGTTCATGTTCTTACTTCAACATAAATAATATTCATTTAGCTAATGACCTTAACTTGAATTACACACATTTAGCTGATTACCTTAACTTCAATAATATATACATATAACTAATTACCTTAACATGAATAATGTGCATTTAGCTGATTACAGTAACATGAATAATGTACATTTAGTTAATTTAACAAATTATATCTCAAGTCTCAGTGCTCTATGTATAGGTATTTGATTTCCTCGAAGGATTTTGCGGTCATCTAACACGTAAATTTCCAGATTTGAGTTGAACTTGCAAACGTAAAGAGATTAATTAATACAGTCATCATATGGTCTAAAACTTCAGCAACGCATTTCATAGATAATTTCAAACAACGTATGTATAATAATGTGCATTTTATCCGCAAATAAATATTCATTTTTATCATCAGGTTTGTAGGATATTCAGTAGTTACAGAGAACAAGTCTCTAAAAGCTCTAAAAAAAATAAAACTATAAACGTTTTGTAGAAGGGGGATTCATTCATAGTGAAGAACAAAGAGAAGAAACTAAATAAATGAGAAAAATAATAACCATATATAATATACATATATATATATATATATTACTAGTTCATGAAATGAATTTAGTGTGAACGGAGTAGTTGTTAACTTGTACAAAATCGTAATAACTTCAGCATGCCATCTAAGAACTGTGGTATCATTTAACCAATCTTTGTCAAGGCAGATACCCCTGATGCTGACTCATACCCTTATGCCTCCACGTTATTGTACAGCAGAGTAATACCTAAATCATAGCAAATTATAGTATAATATTTCTATCTCTACCAATTTTACAATAATATTTTCGTAACTATAAGTTATAATAAAGTAATATCTATCACTACAAGTTATAATAGCGTAATATTTATCATAAGTTATAGCATTTTGCCTCCGTACCTTTAATTTGTTAGTTAAGTTTACAATAGCTTCTTTATAATATTATTTGCGAAGTGGTATTGTGACAATTGTTATTCATGACCCATTTGTACGAGTATCTTTCCTAGAACAATTTCTTGTTAGGCAATATTTTCCCTATTACAGTTTATCACCTAGAAAAAAGTTTAGTTACAATTCATGATCTTATAGTATCTTCACGATTATAATTTTACTACAGAGTAATACATTTATCTCTAAAAGTTACATCCCTGGAATAAATTTATCTTATTTTGAACGACACATGATGAGTTCTGAAATACAATTTATATTCCCAAGAGCAGTAAACTGTGAACATATATATAACGGTTGTCGTGAGAACGAAATGAATGTTCTTTTTCCTGTCAACACAGTTTTTTATTCTAAAATTTTACATTCATGAATATGCTTCTAGAATTTCATTAAATATTTTCATTATAACCGACGCACATAATCTGAAAGCAGTTATGGCGTTTCCCATAACTTGCTATATATTGAATCATTTAGGGTTGTGTTCTTCACTCTTGCACATTTCTCACACAACTCTATAATAAAGTGGCTACATTGTTTACTCAAGCTCAAACGACATCAAAATTATGCTGGCAGTTTTTTTTACTAAGAATAAACGTACTTATGTCATTCTGCAATTGAATTGGTGGTTTCCATCATTTGATAGTCGTAAACAAACAAAAATATTCTGACAAACATTTGATTTAAGGTAGAACATGTTATGTATGGAACGCACGTCTTTGTCAAAACTCCACACATTCCTCCCAGAGCGCTTAGTCCCCCCCCCCCATGACATCGTGAGGGACACTCACCACCACCACCACCACCACTACTCCCATTTTGTGTGCTGAAACAGCAAGCAAGTTTTACACATGAAGCACTGATTGAAAATAGACATGAAGTGGTGATCTAAGATACACATGAAGCAGTGATCGAAAAAGGCATGAGGCACTGATTTACTATAAGATACACATGGAGCAGCGATGAAAGATACGCATGAAGCACTGATCTGAAGTCAAAATCTCAGTAAAGAAAAAACACTAAAAACTACATCTCGCCTATGAGCTAGATAATCTCTTTGGTTGTCCAATAAAAATTGCTAAAACAATCATGATAAACATTGAATAAGAACATTTAAGTTCATTGAGCCATATTTTAACAATAAAAATGAGCCAAATCCTTGAAAAAATATAGCAAACTTAAATATACCTAACTTTATAGCTAAAATAAGAAATGAAGTCAAAGGAAATGGATATCTCTATCATTGCAATCACGTGTGTTCAACAGAATGTTTATTTCTCGAAACGTATATCTATTTGAAGCATTCAAAATTCAATCCCAGTTTCAAACACAGCTTAACACGTTGACTCCGAAGTGGTACGTATGTGTACCACTGAGGTTAGGTTCTGTAATTTTTTCAGATCCTTCTAGTGACTATGCGTACAAAGTGAAGTTTTACACCAATCAGGCAATCGGAGCCAACGTGTTAAATTAAGCAACTACGGACTCTAAACTACGAGATTTTTCTTCATTTTTGCAATAACATACATTATTCACAATAGTCAATACACAACAGTTAACTTCAATCTATGACATTAAGAACAAGATTTATAGGCTGTTGGAATTTTTTTTTAATATTTCAACGTAAAAAAATTGGAAGTGCTTATTTTATTGCCTGTAACGAAAATACTATAAGAAACTACGACTGTAAAAATTGCATTACAACCTTTGAAGACCACAAACATGTCCGAATATCCGCGCATAAATGAAGAAGCTAGTAAGTTAAAAATCCCTTCATAACGGCACGGTTATTCCTATCTTTAATAGGTCATTGGAAAGTTACCATGAATTATGGACAGAAAAACAATAACGAAAATACATATGATACAACTACGTGCAGGAAAACATTCAACCTTTGGGTAGAAACTATTTTGTAGTGTTTTCTAGTAAGAGCCATGCTTTTGGCGACATAGAATCACAAAAATATTCTGCGTCTACACATCTGCTTTGTTTTTTATTACATGAAATTGACTAAATATATTCTTTTCAACAGAGTACCGATAAATTTATAGCCAATGCACTCGACTTCAGTAAAACCGAGCCCTGATAACTGCAAGATGGAGAAGTTGACAGAGTTTGTGTCCAAGTCGTTTGATCCAAACAAAAGCGCCCTCAGCGTTCAATACTTGGCACAGTCGGCTGCCAAAGTAAGCCCTGTCATCTCTCTGGGTAACCAAGAAGTACTCGACGAGGGTAATCTGGAACTACACGGCAATACCAAGCTAGATTACCACAGCAATTCTAAACTGAATTACCAAGGGAGCAGGAACCTGGATTACCTCTCTGATGAAGCGATGCCGCTCATCTGCCACAAGAAAGAGGGTCGATCTCCTGCAAATCTTACTGATGCCACTGAAATCGATTCTGCAGACGTCTATTCTACCGCTGAAACTGCCGCCAGCGTTCCCAAAGATGGCATACGAAACAGACCACTTGGATTCCCACCGAATATTCCAAGCGAACTCCACAGACTTGCGAACCTTTCACAGCTGCACAACATAGGAAATTTTCTGCCTCCGACTGCACATCATCATTTAACCTACCAGCTTCCTCTGTTTTTCAACCACCACCATCCCCACATTCCACATAGGCAAGGGATCCCTGACCTCTCTAAAGACATTAGCCCTCATGTGGCGTCACGAGGATTTGCAGCTTTCCCTACTTTTACGTCAAGTAGTTCTCCACGAAGCTCCCCAGTACCTCCAAGTTCATCTCCTTCCGTAGCTAGAAACCTCATTACAGAGGTTAGTCCCAGACGATTTCCAGCAGTGATCCCAAAAAGTGGGGGATCCCTTCTGGTGCCCCAAGAATCTATAGGAGAAGAGGAGGACATAGACGTGGATGTTGAGGCCCCCCCTTCCCCGGCTGCAGACAACGATGGCCCTCCTACTGATCTCAACATCGGAGACAAAAAAGACACCTCGTGTGTCACGGAAGAATATCCCTTCTCAGGTAAGTCAAATCATGAACCAAAGATAACACGTACTCGCATTATGTTCAGTAAAATACTTTCGATGGAATTTTACGAGATTAAAGTTATCCTACTAATAAATTGAATATTAGCTATTGAACCCTGACGAAACAATGCCCCTGGAGAGAAAAATATGCTTCTATGTTAACTTCATAAGAATTGCAGAAATTTCTGGAGTCCTCTCACTTAATAGAATTGTTTTCTGAACCTCCATCTTCAAACTCAATACATAATATGTATAGAGTTTTTAAAAGAAAATCGATTTCGTACAGCTGGAAAAGCTTGCATTGCAAAATACGACGTAAAATCAATTTTGAAATTATATATTACATTTTTTTAAACTAATTTACTTAACGATTCAGTAAACTTCACAGGCCTGTAAACTTGGTAAATATTTAGCATTAAGGAATGGTCCAAAAATAACAATAATCGTCGAATAATGGTTCTACAAAATGAAGTAATTTCTACTTGGAAATATTGCATTATTGATTTAAAAGTAACAAAGCAAAGAATTATAATAATTGAATACTAATTTTCAATCGAAAATCCCTTCAATTGCAATGAATTAGCATGTAATGAGCAGTTTTATTTCGCCAACTTGCGTTTAACTAAACGAGTAAGCTTTCTTCCAGTTGTGCGACGAAATATATATCATTGTTTTATTTTGGCCGCTGCATCACACTAAAATATTGGCGCAGACTCAACCTTTGCATTCATTATATCCTGCCCACGTAGTCGCAAATCAACCCACGCGACATAGAAATATGTAATATTATACATTGTAATATCATCCGGCATGCGACTTGGGTATCACGGCATGCGACTTGGGTATCACGGCATAGGACTTGGGTATCAACCAAGGACTACTATAACCTTTATAGTAGTTTATAGTAGTTCTTGGTATCAACCCAAGGAAGGGCCAAACAGCTCGTTCCTATTGCCTTACTCTATTCAATAAGGAAACTGTAGACACACACGGATGTGTCTCCAATGAACTCATTTCTTGAGTGTTGACAAGAGCATGTGTAACATACCCTGCTCCGGCTAGCTCGTTTAAGAAGCAGCTGTACATAATGTGATAAAATCTTCTAATGAAATGTAATTTTGTTGAGTGTCGATCTGGTTCCTCAAAACACACGAGAAAGTTTCGTAGCAATTTCAAAAGAATTAAGGATGTTTCAAACTAAATGAGTTTCTTGAATATTTTAACTTGATGAATAATTTCAATATCCCCAGCTTTCTGCTGGATTAATTGCACTCACATTTCTACATGAATACGAGTAAAAACTTCATAATCGTGTTGCGTATCCAACAGAAATGCAATCAGTGCGAAGTGCTGCAGTCCTTTTGTTCTTAACCCACGCGTTTACTTCAAGTGCTGTCTTAATTTAACTACAAAATTAAACGCAAAATGAATCCAAACAAAATGACACAACAGCACCAAAAGGAAAACTTTTTTTGCAATGCACAGCATATATTTTACAGAATATTTTACGTTACGTCAAATAAGGTAAGCCACCGGTTAGATCTCAACCTAGATGTCACGAATATTAAATCTCAATAACAGCCAAAAACTGGCGTTATTTTGTCAAATACAAGTCTTAAAAATTATCATTGATATTAAAACATACCTCACTGCTTGTGCTTATTCCAGTCAGACCAATAAATTATTCAAATGAAGCAGATGTTATGGACAAGTTAGTTATTACACACATATGACCTCATATCATGAAATATAATTTATACAATCCCGTATCTAAAATCTAGGTGCTAGTGTTTATTTTCACCCGATGCTGAGACGATCTTCTGGTTAGTACAACTTCCACACAATCTAAAACCATTTTTCACTCCCGTTGCACCTAAACTGACCGCAACGAAAGTTTTGTTTTGGTTAAGATTGCACCCAAAATCATTTCCAGGCAGGTTCTGCCTACACTGAATATTCATGAAGCATAACTTTTCAAGTTGGACAGAGTTTTCTATTGAACAAATCGTACTCCCGACTTGTTAAAGTAAAGTAGCTCACAGAGAAAATGTTAACAGCTAGGTAACTAACGGACTGTACTATACAGAAATATTATTTGCAGTAGCTTATGCAGAAGCCACGTCTCAGGCGTGATCAAGTGATCGGATATCAGGGCGAAGCTAATAAAATAATCATGGTAATAGAAGAGAGTAATCGAATCTGAACAACTGTTGTGGTCGTCCGCCGGAATTGGGGCTCAATGGGGTAATGTTTAGGAGCTGGTTGACGGCTCAGTGGGGGAATGTTTAGGTGCTGGTTGACGGCTCAGTGGGGGAACGTTTAGGTGGCGCTTGACGGCTCAGTGGGGGAATGTTATTGTTGATAAAACATGAGAGTACACAGCGGGTGAGAGCACACAGCGGGTGAGAGCACACAGCGGGTGAGAGCACACAGCGGGTGAGAGAGACGGTCGATGCTAATGCTGTAGAGATCCCCCAGGACTTTCGGCCTGTCAATCAGAAGCGGAATGGGAACTTCTCCCTCACCTCCTCCGCCTTCTCTTCCTTCTCCTTCTCCTCTTCCTTCGCAGTCTGTCATGCTCTCTAACCACTCCAGAGATCTCCGCTGCTCTAAATGCGCCAAGAAGATCATCTATCCAGTGCCAATGTTTGCTGAATCACTCGTATCATTTATTCATTAAAAAGCATAAGGCGTGGAGGCGGAAATACTTTTCAACTGATCAAACATTTAGTATGTACTTAGCGTCATGATCCAGATTTAATGAAATGCTATATCCCTCAAGAGAACGTATCTGCAGTTGGATTGCTAACATGCGAGCAAGGTTTGGGTTCTCCAGATCTTCCTTGTTTCAAGGTAGTGCAGACTCAGCCGAAAAGATTAGGGTGGAATAGTGTACATAAAGGTTTTTCCTTATCAAATAAATTATTCATGTCTGATGTACAAACTATGATAGCTATGCATTAGCAATAGAATTTATCTATAAAGAGTTTTTTGCAAGACTAAAGCATTTGATGCACTAGTTATTGCATACCGGATATGCAGTAAAGGTAGTACTACAGAGATGTGTTATGCCCCTATTGTTTGCATTGTGCACGACTGAATAATTTCTTGTTCTACACTCGAAGTCATGACGAAGTACAGTCCATGCACCTCTCAAATGTAGCAAGTCCATGTTGAAACTGTAAACATTTCAAATGATCAGATAGTCAGCAGACATTTATTTTTCAAATAAATTGAATGCCTTTCTTATGAAAAATATACATGAATTGATCATTATAATATCGTACTAAAACGATATAATCTACGTAATTTAAATTTTTACTGTGACTCTTCCAATGTTTAGTTTCTACACATAGAAAAAATGAGTGAATTGTACAACAATTTTCATACGGAAATGCTCGTACTAAATGTTGATGCTAATTACTTTTGAATTCAATGAATTGTCATAAATTTTGTAACATTCAGCAACATGAGAAATTAATCACAGACTGTGGATCAATCAAAAGAAACTACTAACGTGCTGGAAAACCGTTTTACATTTCCCTCGAAATAGAGGGCGAGCGGATGATCCTATTGCTTTCTCTTGATGGAAGTTTTAAGTTGGAAATGTTTGCCAGTATGGTAAAGGATTTTTATATAAAATCGGTTGGTTATCACTATGCTGATTTTCTAATTGGTGCACTGTGCTTGGCTCCTGGTTGGTTTTTATGTACTTAACGTATGACGTTTAGAACGTGAATGGTTTTTAGTCATTGTACGTTGGTTACCAGCATAAGGGTCTCTAACGGACATCTTGCTAGTTAGGGCTTGAATGGTTTATAATTGACAATGATTTTTCTAGTTTTAGCGCCTGAATGATTTCTTAGTAATCTATATTGAATAATAGCCGAACACATCATACTAGTCACAAAGAGAGAAACAACCGTGTGATGGTAGTGTTCTTACACCAAACATGAAACTTCTGCTACAAAATTTATTATTTGGATTCAACATTTCAAAGAAAAAATCACTTTAGAGGTAAATTTTAGCACGTCGAGATTGTAAGAGCTCATACTAGACTTTGCCAGCCTAGACACTCGCATGTCTCCTCAACTGAAGGTCGGGGATCATCAAAGCAATTAATGAGTGAAATAGTTATAGTGTCATACTAAGTCAGGCAGCACTAACGGTCATCTGGCCACACGAACAAGAGATTGAAGCAACAGAAAAAACTTCAAGTTTGCCAACTTTAAAAGTTGATCCACATTCAAGCGTTCAAGAAATGTCTGTGATTATTTCGTGTGTGGCTTGGGATTGAAACTTGACAATTACTGCTGAAATAAAGCGAAAACATGACGAAAACCTGGGCAATATTAATTCGACTTCGCGTGGGGCAAGTTGAAACATTTCATAAGACCTTTGTCTTGAGGGCTTGATGATAGTTGTTACACTCGACCAGCTTGGTAAAAATTTGAGTTTGAAGTTAGCAATTTCCTATGTAAGGGCCCACCGGTGGGCCCGGCACCGGTTTGGTTATTTGTAATTTTCACAAAGTCTTCTAGTGACCATGCGTAGTAAGTAAAGATTTGCACCGGCTAAGCAATCGTGGGAAACGTATTAATCATAATTGGTTAGGGGGGGGTATGTATAATGACATCGTTGGCCCAACCCGCTACTGCTACATAAAAAGAAGACAATTCAAATACCAAAAGCCAAGGACTTTTTGTGGAAAAATGAAGACCTTCTTGAAAAGGCAAAACAGAAAAATAGATTTTTTTGAGATTTCAAGCTCAACTCACAACAGGCTCCCAATCTAAGCTAAATGATAATACGCCTTGATTTGCTAGGGACAATTCAATGGAAGCCTCTATGCAGGAAGACAAATGAAGAATCTCCGTCTCCTTTCCTTCCAAAGAGAGGGAACTCGACATTTCTGAATGTATTGTTAATCTATTAACACCTTTGTTGCGATGCGACCCACCGGTGGGTCACTTAGGTTAGGTTCTGTAATTTTTTCAGATCCTTCTAGTGACTATGCGTACAAAGTGAAGTTTTACACCAATCAGGCAATCGCAACAAACGTGTTAATAAAAGATTTACGAGTAACGCTGAAAACTTGCGAATTCTCCCATAAATCGTGACTCTGGAAAAATGAAGAGTGAAGTTGAGGCAGAGGATGAGAGGGTAAAGGAGGGTGAGAAGGAAAAGAGGAGAGGGAAAAGGAGGGTCAGAGGGCAAAGAGGAGAGGAGAGGGGGAAAGGGGGGAGACTTGTCTCTGCGAGACAAGTCTGTGCACGAGCTACCGTACGGACAATCTGTATTACTCTCGTTTGAAAAAAAGTTTCAGTGTTCGTGCTAGGTTGCTTCATTTTAAATCAAATACTTAATCAAATTATGTAAAAATTTCAAATTACAGTTGTAAAAGTCTCTGAACAAGTGCAAGTTGATTTGACGTACAAGTTTTCTCGGGGGGGGGGGGGTGGAAGCCGCAGCGATAATTTCGCTAGTTTGTAGATGTTATTTCATGTGTACAGTTTCAGCGATTTGTTTATGACAGGTTGGAAGTCTATTGTGCTCCAAAACCCACCATAAAAACCAATACTCTCGTTTCACAGTCAATAACGGAAGGAATAAACAGTTACGAGTTAATCATATTGAGCTTCAAATATTTCAATCGTTAAACGGCTTTCACACTACAGATCTCCCAGAGACGCTACTGTACAAAAAACATGTCCTCTTGCGCTTAGACGAAGCTTGTTATTTTCATCCTATGATATTACAGTGTGTTATAAATATGAATTACTCCTAGGTGGAAGTCATAATTTGGATTTTTTTTAACTCTATACGTTGTGAAAAATTTGCAGCTTTTACGCGTGTCAAAAACAAAGCTCACAACTCGATGGCGACGCTTTCAAAGCTGCAACAATTAACCTAGTCTAGCGCAATGGCGACCTGCTTAACGCTGCAACAACAGCTGTCCTGCTCACCCGTAGTACAATTCACGGAGGCCGAACCTGCAGTTGAACAAAAGCATTATGTTTTGCAACTTGGGCATCATTTAATTTTCGATGAATTATTCTTTAATTATTGTGATGGGTGAAATAATACACCAAAAAACGCGGTTTGTGATATTTTGTTCGAAGCAGTAGAATCATTTTATTCCTAAAATTCAGCACGCACGCCCAATCTACTTGATATAGAATCACAGACAAGTCAAAACTCCTGCATAATTAGACGCACATTCATATTTTCTAAAGGTGTCTGCATTGTCTCTCCACTCAGACCACATTTTAGAGTCCGTAGTCTATTAGACCCATTTAATCCTTTCAAGTCATCATCCTAAATCTAGTTTACGTTATTTGGCTGAAATTTTGTCAATTGTATTGTTTATACCTGCATATGAATGTCGAACATTCTCCGCGATCAATTTTAATACTGAAATTTTCAGAAACCGGCCATCTGTGTCCCTAGCTGAAAAAACGTAAATAGTTTAAAGGTCCTAACACGGAAAATAGCTGAAAGAACAAGAAAGGAAAGAAAAACACTTCTTTCAGGGATACATGGTGTGTACAATTGTTTTTAATTTTTATATGCTAACATCTTAAAACTTAAACCCATGCTTCCAGCGACTGTTCCCATCCTTCCTGAAATAGGAGCTCGTAGGGATGCGTTGCTATAATTTGACACAGATGTATCCCTGTAGTACTCGAACAGTTAAATACTACTCAATAATGCTCAAATTACTACGGGAAAGAACACCTTTCACTGACACACAGTAAAATCTAATCTAGTATGGGACTCGCAGCACAATTTAATCTATTAGGCGTGGTGTTGCAACAAAGCACAGGCTGCCGCGCGCATGATCGACAACAAACGCTCCACCGTGACAGGCGTTTGTAAAACTGCCGCGGTTGGGACACTGACACGCGGTCGCGTCCCTCCGAAGTGTCCCACAGGGACACTAAACAATCGCGCAGCGTCGACTTAACCAGATTAAATCAGAGGACTTTAGACGCCTGTAAACAGAGCTGCACCGGAGGCCGACTTGGCGCTTTAAAGAGCTCCTCGACTGATTTTATAGGAGTTACTGAGAGTAAAGACTGACTTACGCTGGTTCTCAAGCGTCTCCGGCAGCTGGCACAAGCGTGAGTAAGGGTGGTGCCGAAGATTAAATGGAAAATTGAATTTGAGTGACAGTAGGGAATTGATGAACTAATATACCAATCAGGTAAATAGCCCAATTTATATTCTAATCGATGTAGCAGGTGTGTCAATTATGAGAACGAACTGATCTATGATCCAGGTTCCAGCAGGTACCAAAAGAACAAATAAAATTTTGATGAAAACTGGAATAAATATCAGGGACTTAATTTCTGAACTAGTATGCTATCGTTATCGTGCCCAAATTTATTCATCAATATCGGTCCGCAGTATGAAATTGTGAAACATTTTGTACATAAAGTTAAATTTGGTTTAAGGCCATCGTGATCAATCTTGTACAAAGAAAAAATGTTGTAGCCTGTAACGTTTACAATTCTTGAAGCCTAGAAGGTTGATCTTTTGACAAGCCTCACACATCATCTGACAAGCCACATACATCGTCTGACAAGCCTCACATGTCAATTTGGCGAGCATCAGTACACAGAAAACAGGATGCGTTACACTGGTATACCCCATACACCGGTACACCACATACACCGGTACACCACATACACCCGTATACCCCATACACCCGTATACCCCATACACCCGTATACCCCATACACCCGTATACCCCATACACCCGTATACCCCATACACCCGTATACCCCATACACCCGTATACCCCATACACCCTTATACCCTGCCTAAGTATCTACCCTAAGTACACCGAGTCTAAATTTGGTCAATCCACACCCCACGCATCCATCATGTGTTGCCATCACACACAACCCAGGCTTGTGTGCTCACCCACGCGGCCAAGCTGTGCAGGCAATCCCAAGTCAAGTTTACCCTCTTACTCAACCTAGACTTGCACTCTTACTCAACCTAGACTTAGAATAGAATAAGGCAATAGGAACGAGCCGTTTGGCCCATTCTTGGTTCAATACCGAAGTCCCATGCCGTGTCAATACCGAAGTCCCATGCTGTGTATACCCCATACCCCATACTGACTCAACCTAGACTTGCCCTCTTACTCAATCTAGACTTGCCCTCTTACTCAACCTAGACTTGCCCTCTTACTCAACCTAGACTTGCCCTCTTACTCAACCTAGACTTGCCCTCTTACTCAACCTAGTCTTACCCTCTTACTCAACCTAGACTTACCCTCTTACTCAACCTAGACTTACCCTCTTACTCAACCTAGACTTACCAGCTCACTCAACCTAGACTTACCAGCTTACTCAACCTAGACTTTCCCTCTTACTCAACCGAAACTTACCCTCTGACTTAACCTAGACTTACACTCTTACTCAGCTCAAATTTACCCTCTCACTCGACACAGATTCACCCTCTCACTCGACACAGATTCACCCTCTCACTCGACATAGATTCACCCTCTCACTCAACACAGATTCACCCTCTCACTCGACACAGATTCACCCTCTCACTCAACAGATTCACCCTCTCACTCAACAGATTCACCCCCTATTCGATTCAACATTTATCCTCTCACTCTTGAAGCTTCTTATAGTTTTGTGAAACAAGCAACACTGACAACTAAGGTAACTTAATGAACACATGATTGCTTCAAGTGATTTCAGAACTTTGTACTTGAAGTGTTGCTTAGTGTAATTAAACTGAAGGATTAAAACCGTCATCACCTACAGCTTAGTTTTTCCTAATAAAACTACTAAAAATTGCTGCTTCTGAAACTATATTCTTTCAAAGTAAAAGTACAAAACTGGCTGGAAAAATGTTTCATAAGGACATTACCGTTTTGTTGCTTCTGATTTGAGTTGTTGGTGTGGCTTATAGTTATTTGTAAAGATACCTTCAAGTTTTAGCGTAGTTAGTGCATTGATACCGATTATAATGACAAAAACCTTTACTAGTGTAAGGGTTCAGAAAGTTAGAAAACAATCTTATTTTGAATGAATATACGTAAAAGCTACTGTGTGAGTTCTGAAATTACTAGTATGGCATTTATGCAATCCTGGTGACAGTTCCAGCTCCAATGTTCAGCTTAGTTTCGAAAACACAGAAATCTCACGAGAGGAAGCATTGTGTTTGTCTCCGTTCCCCTCTGCCTCCCTCCGCTTCCCTCTCTCCCTCTCCTCACAACTTGCCATCCTTCCTCCCTTCTATCATCCCCACCCCACTGTGCCCTGCGGGTGCTCCCAAGGCACCCATTATAACCCATTTAGCAAATTGACCCTCAGCCTGGCAGCTAACTGACTCGCGCCCTCGTGGCCCGGTGCTGCGGTGCTGCAGCTCTCGCTGTAGTCCCTCAGTTTGCCGTGATTAGAGGTGTGAGGGTTCAGTCTTCAACTGGGCGGCCACAGATGCAGCGTTCCAACTGCTCGTTCTCACGCACTACAAACGCTGCATTTCAACAGTTCTTTCTTGCACGCTACTTCTGCAATATTTCAAATGTTCGATCCTGCGCGCTACAGTCACTGGGAGAGACTGATTGGCTTTTATTGTTCTAGCCCACGCGTAACTATGACTGGACCAGCCCACGCGTAACTGTGACTGTGCCAGCCTATGCGTCACTGGTAACCGTTATTGTACCAGCCACGTGTAACCACAACTGTAAGTCTACCCACAACTGTGGTTCAGACTTAGGTATTCCAATTGAACAGTTTTCAATCAGCACGACACTCATGCGTTCATGCCTCACATGCGCTCTCTGAATGGCGTTAGATGAGAGCTCAAAACTGTAATTTATATTTGAGTTACACATCAAACTTCGAACGAAGCACGCGCAGCACTGACGCTCGAGTTACGTTAATTTTTCGAACATGTCAAGGAGACTGAGGAGATTGTGCTGTAAGAAATGGGAGTTGGCGGAGTGACAGTCAAATGAGGGCTGTGTGTTTTGTTAATTTTTCCGAATCTGACGTGGAAAAGGACGCTTGCTTTTGGTAAATATGTTATTTTGAGGTTAGATTTGCATGAGGATCGTTTACTCTTACTTTCTATTTCACGAAATGCATATTCTAAATAACGTGCGGAAAACCTTAATCTATTGTTTTCAGCATACCAAAATTACCTTCCTAGTAGTGTGGGCTAACTTTGTTTAATAAAAGAGTCGTACCAACAACTTTGAAACTAAATTAAAATGAAAATTTTCGAAGAGGCATAAAAATTTGAATGATATCGAACATGGCAATGAAAAGGAAATGTACGTTGTCAGACCACCTAGGCTCCTTACTCTATATTTCACGTGGTTCCTTATTTTACGTGGCGCACATAAGCTCCCCATCCTACATCCCCCCTCTAGTGACACGTAGGAAGCCATCTTAATGGTCACAGATTCAGTCGCCTGGCTCGAGTCAATCCTGCTGCTCGCCCCATGCTGAGTCATGACTGTTCTTGCACCCGGCCGTGAATCTAAGAGGAAGCCAACGAGGGTCATTGCTAGTGCTAGCAGCGCTAATCGAATTTAGCAGCTGCATCGATTAGCACGCTTGTGAGGGTGCAGCTCGTGCAAATTTATACCTAATGAGAGGTGATGTGTGGCATGGGGGAGATAGGTGAGGTTATTACCATGCAGTAAGGCTTCTTTTATTAAAACCTATTTACACTGTACACAAGCGTGCGTAAAAATATTTTTACATTAACCAAGTACCTTCGAGTTTAGCAGAAAGACTGTCAGTGAAAGGAAGATGAAGGGTTGGTGGGGTGGGGAAGGTGGATTAAGCTTACCCATTTCCTCAAGTTTGGGTTGTCGCAATTATTCAAATATTTAATGAGTACTTTTGTCCCTAATATTTATAAATATACCGATACATTATTTGGCCAGCGGGAGAGACTGGGGCGAGAGTCTGGGATCCCTCACACCCTTCCTCACTTATCCCCTCATCCGACACGAGGGATTTAGCCTTATTGTTGAAAGATAATTACAAATTCATCATTTTATAAATATTCTGACATGTGTTCTATAGCAGCAAGGATGCAGGAAGCCGACGGTTTGATTGAACTTTCGCCTCATTTCAAGTTCTAAATGAAATGCTAGTTTTGATGTTTATGTAAGAAATAACGTATATCACTGTTATTGGTTGTGATAATATGATTATGATTGTTGATGATGTTGTGCTGTCAGTTTGTACCACTTCGTTTCAACAAGAAAAATCCTTTGTTAGAGATTGCTTGTAAGCTGCTGCTGCTGCTACTACTACTACTGTGACTAGGATTGTGTTCAGCGCGCGCGGCTCAATTATGGAAATTAAGATGAAATACTGAGAAATGGTTTGGTATCCCCACATCCTCAAACGTACAACCGTACAGCTACTTTACACGACTGCACGGTCTAAAGTGGGCATGCATCCTGACCCATGTAAATGAACACGTAGCAAACACACAAATGTTAAAACTTGTCATTGCTTTTTGCGTAAATGTGTTTAATACAATGTCTAACCGTGTAGCATTGCCTAAATATTCCCTGAAAAGTAACTTTTAGGAACGTCACATAAAAGACTAATCTGAATAAAGTGACTGCAAGTAAAATTTCCTTTACAACTGACCTGTGTGCAACTTTGGTAATTTCAAATCATTTCCTGAAAAAACGTATCTGAACAAAACCTGAGGAGTAACTTCATGTAACTTTTACGAAAGAACTTGCCTAGAAGGAACCTTTAAAATAAACTCAGGGAACTTTAGCTTAAGAAGTTGCCTGCATAAAACCTGAGAAGTAATTTCAGGTTACTTTATCTGAAAAAGAAGCACAAATGAAATCTGACTAGTAACTTCCGGAGAGTTTCTCAGCAAAATAAACCTGAACTATCATATGTAAATAAACCTAAATGTGTTCCACAAAGTTGTACCGGCATGCACAACAGTTCTAGTGACGTCTTTGACAATAGGAGATTGGAAAAAGCGTCAGTTGAGATGTTTACTTCAGTGGTGCACGATAGTCTACGTACTTCACACGATCACAAAACATAAAAAAATCAAAATGTGTTACGCTGAAAGGTTAATTTTTTAACGTACTTGAGCTCTATCATCATAATATTCTTATTGTTATGCGTGGCAGAATTCCTGAATGTTCAGTTATTTTTCAATAAAGCGCATCTTATTAAGGTCTTCATTGTGTGAGCAACAGCTTGAACCGTTGACCTTCCACACACGCTCTTTGCACCTAGAGTTTTGTAAAAAAGAATACTGATGATAATTATGCTTAATAATAAAACTTTATAAAATTCATATTGTAAATTCTAACCTCTGCGAGCAACTGCATCTTGTCACTTGAAATTTTGACCGCTGGAGTTGCAAAAATATGAATTCTTGCATCAAGTGGTCATCCAGCAGTGGGTTCCGTGGGACCACTTGAGCAGTAGGAGAGTGGCAACGCTTTTTGCTTTTTAAAGACGTAAAGTGGATGTAACAAATAATTTTATCTTAAAAGAACTCCTAGAAGATATAATAAAAAGCGCTTACTCAACACCGAGCACAAAATCGAGTAAACACAATTCCTTAAGTCGTGACGCTGTGGAACAAACCGAAGCTATTCTTCTGAACCCTATGAAAAAATTAAATAGTATAAATGCGAACGTCACTCAAGGATAAAGAAAAGCAGTGTGGTCCATCCAGGCCAGCGGCACCAGCCACTTGTACGAAGACAGCTCGCCCACAGATCACCGGCGCCAGGAGGGCGTCGAAACATTGCTACAAGCCCGAGGGATTTTGTCTTCTCACGGACGTGAAATTCTGGGGTTTACACGATTGTTCTATTGTTTCACAGATCTCTTTTCCCTGAGGTTCTCTGAGTCTCAGCCTTTCAATGATGGCAGAAATTGCCAATTGTTCATCAAGGGAGAAATTTAAGAGTTTCTTTTACAGGAGAAATTATGAAATGTATCTAAAAAACTTGACCTTACGAGAGTAACACAGACAAAGGACTTTTTGTCGTCGTTAGAATTGTATTCACTTTGTGGTAGTAGAAATTGTGAACGCAGAGGAAGTCACTAGCAATACAAATGGTAACATTTAAGTTTCCCGTCGCATCAAAATCTATGAGCTATGCTGCTAAAGAGAAATAGACTTCTTGATCAGAAAGGGGAAAATAAACTTGAACTACCTGAATAAATTTTCACCACTTTTGCGTTGACAACCATTATGTTGACCATTCAACATGACCCAAACTGATATTATTAGACTGATCCAAAAATTACAGCGTTGCATTGAACTTTTCCTTAGAAATCACTGCCGATATTGAAAAGTACGATTTACGAAAGGGCTGAGAGAGAGTAATGACCGATTACTACACAGTACAGATTGCAAACTGTTCAGTAATTGCAGCAAGTGCATCAAGCAGTAACTATCTGAGCGTACCAGCACTACATGTGCCAGTACAGAGTAATGATGTGCGACATCACAAGATGTAGCATGTACACCGACTATAACCTGTAGGAGCGCACAGGTGCCACCAGCACAAGGACGACAAGGCGCACTACGGAGGTGCGATACGATGTGCAACTCGAGAAGCCCAGCCAATCACTTAATTGATCGCCAATCGCTGCTAATCAAGTGCGAAGGAGCCGTGCTAATCTCGCCCTGATCTGTCGAGAGATTGGGGTTTAGTGAAGAGGAGGCCTACCATAGCGAGAGCAGGGGGAGGGAAAGGGCTTGGTGTAAGCAGGGAAGTGGGAAGTGGAAGGTAGAAAGCGAGAAAGTTGCCGTGGGTGAAAATTTTGTAGATTCGGAGAGTGGTAGGGAGTGGAACAATGAGAGTGGGATGGTGAGAGTGGGATGGTGATAGCGGGACGGTGGCAAAGAGTAAGGTTTCGACAGCTACAGTAAGTTTGATCACCCAGAATCAAGATCGATTAAGCAAAACTTGATATTCTCCTTGGAACGAAAAATAATCCTGTACATTGCATTCTCAATAATCTTCATTGCATTCTCAATAATCCTGAGAGCACATTGCTGTGAGGAGAGCACATTGCTGTGAGGGAAACACATGGTTGTGAGGAAAACACATGGTTGTGAGAAAAACACATGGTTGTGAGGGGAACACATTGTTGTGAGGGGAACACATGGCTGAGGGAAACACATGGTTGTGAGGGAAACACATTGTTGTGGTCTGCTTGCACATTTATGCGGACACATTTATCATGAGCGTAGCAGTACTTTATTGACAGGATGACAGTTATGGTTACGGATGACAGGAGGCGGCAGTGATGGATAGCAGTAGGTCTGCTATTAGCTGGGTTCTTATTGCACTTGTTCCTACGTAAGTAACATTGTGCTCGTGTAATTGTGTTACAGTTCTGTTCCACTGCGGTCCCACCCTGTGTAACTTAATTACGATACCTGACCTCTTGGTCCATTTCCCAAAATTATTTGAGATGATTAACTAAAAAATACACATATAAACCGAAAAATATTATAAAAATATGTATATTCTGACGCGTCTTGATAAGCGAGTCCAGGTGTAAAAATGTGCGTCATTTTGGAGGTCCCTCTACCCTTTTAATAAACATTTTTTTTACTACTGAATTTCTGCATCATTATCCGGAGAATCACTATAAATTTGCAAAATTATTAGTTGCTGCCTGTTGTGCGTTGAATATACATACCTCTCATTAACTGTGCAATAGAGTTAAAGATACTTTTATTCTAATAAAGAATAATAGAGTTAAATGAACGAACTACATTACATTCTTTCGGAAAAAAATTCGGCTTCGTTCACTGCATTTAAATTATTCTTGCTGATTGTTCATACTCCACAATAATACCACTGTCGTTTAAATTTTATTTTATACAGTATATATAGTGTTGAGTCAGGCTCACAACGTTTTAAATTATCACAAACTATAAATTTTAATCAGTAAAAATTTTTAGATTATGCACGACGACCATTCTAGCATCGATGCTGTCCAGTGCCGTCCCAGTGTGAGCTCTTTATTTTTTTTAGTACTGACTGACCAACTTTAAGCTAGCGCTAATTAAGTACCGACAGGCCAACTCTGTGCCGACCAAAATTGAAAATAAATTGCGAGCTTAAAGTTGACATTTCGACAACGAGCGAAAAAAAGCTCCACTTATCAGGGTTTCGTTTACAAAATCAAGGTAGTCAATAGCCAAACGAAGGGCTGCTGTTTCATCAAGGAGAATTGAATAAATTACACATAAACCAGTGAATTTATCGTCCTGTACAATACTGTGGTCTGGCACACAACTGTACCGATTCCAGTAGTCTAGCATCAGTTTTTACTGATGCCTCAAGAGTCATACTAGGTTACCAGTAGTGAGCAACACATTAAACCTGAACAAGATAGTGGCTCGTAGATTCAGAGAGAAGTTATGAGATTGCTGACATTTGTGTTACCAAAAGTTGAGATCTAAAAGTGTGAAGCTCCTGACAGCTGGAAAACACGGGAAGTGTGCAGCGTTGTGTGAGGCAGAGCGATTCATAAAATCTTCAATTTTTAACATGGGATGGAAAAATTTGAATATAATGAGTTGATTACATTGTCATAGCGAGGGTTGCATTCATGCAGCAACTGCCAATGCAATAACGCTATTTGTTGCGTTAACACGTTTCCTGCGATTGCCTAGCCGGTGCAAATCTTTACTTTGTACACAATCACTAAAAGACTTGGGAAAAATTACAGAACCTAACCTAAGTGACCCACCGGTGGATCCCATCGCAGGAAATGTGTTAAAAAAAAGTTACGAAACATGCACTGGAACTGGAAGTTGGACTTTAGCTCAACTCAGTCACGTTACGTGTTCCGGGAGAAAAAATAATTTTGAATCGAAAAAAGTCGAAATTTTAACGCATAATTTTGCGAATGTAAATTTACTGGTTTCAGATGTAAACTTACTAGTTTCTGACATGAAATTACCTGTGTTTGTAGTCAGTACCTGAAAAAACTTCGCTGAGTTCGATACTAGCCAACAGATGCATCGTCTGAATATGGTCTGCAGATCACGCATACTAACAGTTTCAGTACTTGATGGAGTTATCACAGTAACAGTGAGGCAGTGTACAGTAACAGAGTCAACAGGAGTTAGCACGGTAACAGTGACTATGTGTCAGTGTACAGTCACAAGTTAGCAGTAGTTAGCATAGTAACAGTGACAGTGTACAGTAACAGAATTAGGAGGAATTAGCACGGTAACAGTGGCAGTGTGGCAGTGTACAGTAACAGAGTCCGCAGGAGTTAGTACAGTCACAGTGTGTCAGTGTCCAGTCACAGAGTTAGCACAGTGACAGTTTGTCAGTATACAGTAACAGAGTTAGCACGGTAACAACTACAGTTCGTTAGTTACAGTTTCCAACAAAACAGAGATAGAACTGACAACAGAATTAGTTAGCTGAAGTAAGGTCCCAACGCAGTGTTTATTCCTCCCTAGAAAAGGGATAGTTTTTATAGAATTTCTTAACAGAATGTAAGTAAATCTTGAGCCGAATTTAAGAAAACTCTAGTTTAGTTTTGTTCATTTCCCTAAAATAAACGAAATCAATACTATATGGAAGATTAATGTAAGGTGCGAAAATTCTAAATAAAATCAAATAAACCACAGGAATTGACGTTAAAGCCGAGTATAAAATAATAGGTATAAAAATAGAAAAAGAAAATATGATGAATCAAAAACAGTTTCAAGAAAACTGAACTCTTGTCGAAAATAATTATCCTGCAGAAATTTTGTCATAAGGAGTGGATAAAATAAACAATTTCAAGATCCACAAGTTTACAAAGTAGTATGAGGTTGCTTTTAAAAAACGGTTGAATTAGTGCAAATAAACCAATACGTTAAGAAAAAACTGCTAACAAACAGGTATGCAAGTAATGCAAGTAATCACCGTCTTCTACAATGGACTGAAACCTGGCAAATGAGCTTCAACATTGAAAAATGTTCAGTAATGCACGTTGGTGCAAATAACCGGCATTTCCAACACACGATGTATAACATACCTATTGAAACAGTCCAGCA
>VCRD01002251.1:19619-66373 GCA_006783055.1 Trinorchestia longiramus | reverse complement strand
TTGACTTACGTGGTTAAGGTGTACGTGCATGACTGATGGATTTACTTTTAGACGGCATGGGACTTCGGTATTGAACCAAGAATGGGCCAAACGGCTCGTTCCTATTGCCTTATTCTATTCTATTCTATTCTATGCCTGTAACTAAAATAAAACCAATAGCGCGAAATTAGAATATGTGATTCAAAGCTTTCTCTACATCAGGTATTTCAATGAACAGGGCCCATTCACTGAACAGGGTGTCCTGAATATAGAGGTTCGACTGCAATGCAAGTAATCAATTATTTTCTGATGATGCCATCTTTCTTCTTACAGCAACACGCAATCATGCCAAAATTGCGTCAAAATTTCAATCCAATTAACAGTACAAATTTCTGCACCAAAGCCAGGTTTTCCTTCTGGTGCATTTTTCGAAATAAAATTATACAAGGATTGGTCTCTCACGCGCATGTTTGTATATGAATGTTTGCAGGACACGAGCGTTACACGCATCGTACATTTACGACACACCCCTTCTGCTTACGCATGCGCGTATTATGTATGTATACTGCGGCACTTCGTTGGCAGACTACCGATCGCGCGGTCGTATATTACGGATATAAATGAATCAAGTCGAGTATATCTCTTTTCTTAACGAACTCTACGAATGCCGGAGGCAGAATTTCCGCTGCTCTTGTCCCAAATTTGGCTTGATGTCCCTAAAGAACTGGTCTAGAAACGATTTTATGGCCATTGGCAACGTTTCCCTTTTGGGGTAATTCGATTACCCACGAGTTACCATAATACGGCCCGGTCCGGCGCACACATCGATTACCGTGTGACGGGCGGACGTTGTCCGGCCCGATCACGGACGTGCTCAGCCGAGTACGGCTGTGTGGTGATGGATGCGTGTTGCTCAGCCGAGTACGGCTGTGTGGTGATGGATGTGCGTTGCTCAGCCGAGTACGGCTGTGTGGTGATGGATGTGTGTTGCTCAGCCGAGTACGGCTGTGTGGTGATGGATGTGTGTTGCTCAGCCGAGTACGGCTGTGTGGTGATGGATGTACGTTGCTCAGCCGAGTACGGCTGTGTGGTGATGAATGTACATTGCTCAGCCGCGGTTGCAAAAATGTCATAACTTGCATGAACGTGTGAATTGTCATTAAACATGTCCATACAGTTGCTGTTTTGAGAAATATCTGCTTAGTTACTGTTGTGAATCGATTCTAAGGGTTACAGTTATGAAAGAATTTGCGTGATTAGAATTTTGAAAAGTACCTGAAGGGTAACAGTTTAAAAAAATGTTCGAATATCAGAACGGTTAAAATTAAAAAAAAATAAACTTGGCTATTATAGTTATGAAAAATAATACCTACGAGGTCACAGTCATAAGACACAATGAAAAGAAAATTGGTGATGAAGCATGATACACAGTTTCTTTAAATGCCTTACTATCAAAAGATTATTAGAACTAGAAATTCTAAAATAGGTAACATAATAGTGATGTCTATGGTCATAACACTGGAACCAATGCATGCAAATAAAACTGCCACAATTGAAAGAAGTTAATAAACTGAATGGGCATATGTTGTGTAAAAGTAATATGTAAAAGTGCCCTGGTAATGTTGACGCATGATGACAGCATAAACGAATACGGAACTCAGCCGAGTACCACATCACATGTCCCACTCAACTGGCAATGAATTTCGATTGGTGCGATACCACTCAAAAGGAGAAAACAAATGATTACACGCTGTTCTCGTCATGAAAACGTCGCTATTCTAGGTATCAAAAACAGTCCTCACTCTCGCTGCGGCTGCTAGAGGTCTGAGTGTCGTACAGGGCTGCCATCTCTGTCACGCATTCTCTACGAATGCACGCGTATTTCACAAGAAATAGTATGTTCCTATCTGCTTCCGGTCCTAAGAAAAAGATCGAAAGTGCTATAACTTGGATGTACCTCGTAGGAGTACCTCCGCCGGTCTTTGCAGCATACTTTTGTAAAATGTGCTTCTGATCACTCGCTACGCAACGTGTCATGCGTAAGGAAGTCTCTCAAATAGTAAATTAAGAATCCATAATACAGTTGAAGGGTGGAAAGCACTAGTGGACTACTTGCATTTTTTCCCGTGGTAAATATAATATATTTTCCACGGGAAAAAATGCAAGTAGTCCACTCCCGTGCTGTCGCTAACACAGCGCTGACAGAGGCGATTACGATCCAGTAGTTTACTATATGAAGGGTGGACAGCACTAGTGGATTACTTGCATTTTTTTTTCCCGTGGGAAAAAATGCAAGTAGTCCACTAGTGCTATCCACCCTTCAGTTGCAGCTTTCTATTTTTATCGATGTTCTGTATTAATTACTTATGAATAATTTTTGTTAAAGTTTCAAAATGGTATTCCAAGTGTAAAGTTCAACTTACTTATAACCAAGTTTGTTTTAACATAACTTTCGAGTGCCCTCCACCAACGTCTCTCATCCCATCACGAAGCTACATCGGCTTCTCAGTTTTGTATTCGTAGTATTTCCTCGCGAATGCAGTTTTCCAGACCCCAATCCAGTGCTTGTATTTTATACGACTCTCAGACCCTGACGTCGTAAAGAGGTCGTAAGCATTGAACAAAACTGTGCATCTTTACTGAGCGAGGGCGCAATTATCTGCTTCTAGTTAAGCTTCCAATAGCCTAATTGATAGAACGAGCTGTCTTAATTACGACATTGCTTTAGCAGCGCAGATTACAGCGCTTGTATTCGAGCGAGCAATTTGCTGAATGATCTTAGCGAGAAGTATGAAAGCCCTCCATCTCTGCCAGTGTTTTTCTATTATTGCGCAATGCAACTAATGAAATTGA
Organism: Trinorchestia longiramus; assembly: GCA_006783055.1. Classification (NCBI taxonomy): domain Eukaryota; kingdom Metazoa; phylum Arthropoda; class Malacostraca; order Amphipoda; family Talitridae; genus Trinorchestia; species Trinorchestia longiramus. The sequence goes on along the minus strand of VCRD01002251.1, from coordinate 63,541 downwards.
TCAGTCGACCAGCAGGAACTGGTTGTAATCAAGGCAAGTTACAAAGTTAAGCAACTTACGATGACGCAGAACAACTTGTGCGTCTGCTCAAAGTCGAAATAATGTCTCGATAAATACTGAGCAACATTATTATTACTACTTCGAATTTCATGTTCAGGTTTGTTCCTCAGAACCTATGCTAATATTTTTGGTAATTGCATTGTGTAATGTGTGACTCTGATGTATTAAAATTATATTACAATATGCGTATTCGTACTAATCATAAGTGACCACCACTATTTAAAAAACTCAGTACAAAACTATCTAAACATGTAACTTTATTTTGTTCACGCTGTTCAAATTTATATTGCGAGTTTTGGACCTAACGAAATCACCAAGCAGAAAATTGTGCAAACCACTTTCTTATAACAAAAACATTCAGGATTAGACGCATAGTATAGAGTCTGATGGTTCAAACCCCAATGCTAATTTACACGCATTTTAATTCAGTATTACAGACTGATGAGCTGCATAATAGGAACTTGATCTTGAACCTGACACTTGATAGTAGCTGATCGTGAGAAAATTTGATAAAGAAAAAATTTATTTTAGATTCGCAGCTCTAATATGACTACGGAATAGGACATTACCTAGCAGCTAAACTACACCCCTGCACCACATGACCTCTGCGAGTAAAACTACCCATTCATTTGCTAGCATTGCACCTGTTCCCATGACTCAGCAACTCACCCAGCGTACTAACAACTGCTTTGTGATCAGAGTATGCCAATAGCCTAAATAATTCCTAAAATTATGGTCAGAATGTGCTTATAGAACATGGTATTCCTGAAATTATGATCAGAATGTGCTTAGAATACACTATTCCTGAAATTATGGTCAGATTGTGCTTAGAGTACAAGGTATTCCTAAAACTATGTTGAGTACACTTATAGAACATGTTATTCTTAAAATTATGGTCAGAGTGTGCTTATAGTACACGTTATTCCTGAAATTATGGTTTCAGTATATTCGAGATTCTCAAATATTTGCAAATTATCTACATTTACAAAACGATTATTCAACTTCTTGAAACATACATTTAATCCCTTTCATACAAGTTTAACTCGTACTACATCTACGCTATTCATGAAGAAGTATATTTTACCCATGTATCATTCATTGAAAAGTATATTACTCGAATGCTTACATACCATCTATTGAAAAGTACACTGTATTCTGCCAATGTACTATCCATTCTTAAGTATATTCTACCTACACACTACTCAATCAAAAGTATTTTCTATCTTCTTCTACCTACACACCAATCTACGTAATGGTATATCCGACCTTAACACAGTTACCTTAAATAAAACATAACAAATAAATTAATCTAACTGTGTAACAATAATTGAAAATGAAAGCAATAAGATAATTCAACGAATTTATAGAACTACACAACCCTCATTGAACGATGTAACTAATCAGCCAATTGAACAAGCTGATAGCATTGTGTGACTTTGAAAACACACTGTAACCAATAAGACAATTACAGTAAATCAAGCTTAACAATTAACTGACAATTAACAAGCTTAACAAGCTGACAGAATTGCATAACTCCGGGCTGCTCTCTTCACTGTAGCGCACAGAAAACAGATGACTGAGTTTCAATTCACTAACTGCAACCACACTTGCCGTGAAAACCACTCTTCCAGCACCCGATTCGAATGAAAGGAGACACGAATGGAGATGCGTTATCAGCAAATAGATAAATTTCCTTATTTAGCAGGGCTGCACTAGCGATTTTACAATTCCTGTCTAGTATAGTGGCTGAAGTATTGTGGCCGTCACGCCTCTGGGCAGAAGTATTGTGGCTGTCACGCCTCTGGGCAGAAGTATTGGGGCTATTAGGCCTCTGGGTAGAAATATTGGGGCTATTACGACTCTGGGCAGTAGTTCATACAAGGAAATCAACGAGTTACAACAAACACTTAGTAGTGTTCCCTCAGAGAGAACACAAAGCTGATGCCATGTTGCTCTTGTTCCCTCAGAGAGAACACAGAGCTGACACCATGTTGGTCCTGTTCCCTCAGAAAGAACACAGAGCTGACGCCATGTTGCTGTCGTGAGATAGGTTGCTGTCATAGGTTTTCATATTTCAGAGCGATGTGTAAAATGTATGTATCGACATATGCATCGACAAAGTGTATGTATCGACAGCTACGTTAGAGGTGTGGGACTACAGGATGCCGTCGGTACAGATGCGTAAACAAATACTTGGACGGTCAGCAAGGCACAAGAAATATGCTGAGCTCCACAAGACGATAAGCACAACAGAGCGGTTGAGTTATGGAGCTTGAGACTCTACGACAGAAATTAGAAATGAATAACAAAAGAAAAAAGTTAAGCTTGTATAAGAAGACCATGAAGCGAGAAAAGTGAGGACTTGGAAACTAGATCTCGGCGACGATGTAGACTGTTGGGACGGAAAACAGCATTTAGGTCTTGGGCATAGGGAAAATTATGGGCACCGTCATAAGAGGGAAAATTAGTGGCATCTTTAAGGTGTTTTATCGTGAGTGTTAACCATTGTAGCTATCATCAACAGCGAATCTCCAGCGTAAGGGCAAGTTTAACATTGTTACTGTGAACGTGATTGAGGTTAACGACAGGGTAAATTTCGTAAATTGTCGTGAGCACCATTGATTTAATTAATTTGTTCCGTATGCACATTTAATTATTCAACTATTATGTATGCAATTGATCCATTAATGATGCATTGTTTAATAGGATATCATGTTCTGGGCTACATGCCAAAATGTGGTAGATGACTCACATTTCCCATCTCGTGAAAATAGAGTAACATGTATTAAATATTTTCGTGTGTATCATTACCCTCATCTTGCCATTGAAAAGAAGTGCTGGGAATACCTTTTAACATATCATGTATTCAGAGGATTAGAGTCCCTCTAGTGCGATTGCGTATGTTTGTTGCATTTAATTAAATTGCGTTAATTACGAATAATAATTTCAATATGATGGTAGGACTGCATACAGAAAAACCATGCATTGAAACCAAGATTACGTAAATCATGAGAGAGGAAAGAACTCATCTACAATGAATCATCATGCAATTAGAAGTAGGCAGGGAAACTTTACCCCTTTTATATGCATTAAATCAATCACTAATAGATAAATTCGACATGTCATTATAAACCACCCATTTAACACGTATCGCCTCATTGTTCTTGTTCCCTCAGAGAGAACACAGAGCTGACGCCATATTGTTCTTGTTCCCTCAGAGAGAACACAGAGCTGACGCCATATTGTTCTTGTTCCCTCAGAGAGAACACAGAGCTGACGCCATGTTGTTCTTGTTCCCTCAGAGAGAACACGTAGAGCTGACGCCATCTTGTGTGGCGTGTTAAATTTTACGCGTCGTCAAGTAATTAGCTGATTGGAAGCAATGCCCCAGGCGCTTCTAGCAATAGAGATCAACTTTTTAGTTCCTCGTAAGATTGCATCAGTAGTAATTGTTTCCGCCCGTTCCCGTCCTCACTCGACGATTCTTCAAAAAAATTCTCATCGTCCTGTGATGGAGGAATGACGATGATATTAATGAGCCTGCGGAGAAAAATTTCTGTACAGCAAAATCACATGGAGTGTCGATGTTCATACGCACAGACTGTCGTCGCCGCAGAGATTTAAGTCGAAAAAGTTGACCATTGATCGCATTATTTAACCGCCGATTTCACTTAAATGTTAATGTACTGTAAAATAACTATGTTCAATCTCATGGTAAAAGATACTGTAATTGTTTGTGTTAGCTGGAAGTATATTTTGAATAGTACGAACGGTTGGTTTCCCGTTAAAAAATTGGAATTGAGAAGTTGCAGTCCTACGCTGGAGAGATGAGCTTCAACGACCGCAAAGAAAATAAAGGCGCGACGATGAAAGCTGGCAGCAAACAGCGGTCACACACGACGGAATTTAGTTACACATCATTAAATTTTAGATTTTAACGTAATGACTTTATGATTTGATAATTATTAAATTTACCATTAACCTCTCTCATATTTCTGTTCGATTCAAGCGAGCATCACAATGTTCGCTCTTCCTTTCGAAGAGCTATTTAAAAAAGGCAAAAGAAAAAAGAAACGAGAGAAAATGTTCATGTATGAGGTTAGTTGCACGATACTGGCCTACCTCAAAAGATACAAAGAAGGGTCAACAAGAAAAATAAAGCCTAACAAGTAAACCACGACAGATTCTACAATAACGATTTCTGATTTCACCATAAAGAGCCACATATACTGTACTCTTGAAAAGAAATAATTTCACACGACATTGACGAGTGCAGACCCTATCAGCATACTCTAAATTTTTCACGCACACAAGAAGTGATAAATGCCCAAACGATCTGAACAACCATCTCTTTCAGCGAACCCCATGGGAGGCTAGAATAAAGCTAGAAAATAATTGGGTAAATTCACACAGTGATAAACAGTTTTAAGGTATTTTTAGCGCACAGTATTTTAAAAACAGATATTCCCTTGTGAATCAAATAGGTTTGTGCTTCATCCTGAGTTTCCAAACCGAATTTTTTTCAGATTCATTCTGAAGGATAACGCTTGTGTAATTTATTCCTCTTCTGCATAGGTAAACGCCTTACGAATGCATCATATATCGTTTATTGAAGCAGCCTTAGCTTTCATGCAAATTTGTTGAAAAATATGCACGATTTGTGCTAATTTATAAGGGTTTCTACATAGAATATTGGCATAAATTAAAATTTTAGTTAATTATGTTTTGTTTCTTTCCATCTGCCATTCCAGGGCTGCAATGGAGGCTCTTTTAAACTCCGTATTCAATGTTTTCCATGGCAAATATGACCGCAAAGCCTTGTAAATTCTTGCATTCTATGAAGATATCTCAAAAAATTATTTCATCGTACAAAAGTGTACCTAGACACTGAGCGTAAAACAGTTAAACAATATATCGTGATGCATTTACACAATTCCAATTTCGATTAAATTTTCTACACGGGTTGTGCTCAGAACGTTGGAAACCTCAATAACAAAGCGAGGTTTATAATCATAATATGAGTACCGTTATTTTAGCTTCAAGAAGATACACACTGAAACCGCTACTCCAATGAACTAGAATTGTAAAAGTCATCAACGAATTAAAGTTATAGTGGCATTAATGAGTTTCTCAGAGATACTTCTTGAGCCAGTATTGCTTCATCATAAATGTTCACCGGTTTTTCTCGGTTTTATTTCTATAAACACAATTTCATTTTGAAAGTGATGCTGAATTCATTGTGAAGCTTACTCAGGGAAATGTTTTGAATTATTTCACGTGGTTTTATTTTCAGAGAGCCGTGTAAAAGAAGAAGAAGAACAAGGCGAAGAAGAACGTGAACACGAGAGGAATGGAGCAGAGATGGACGTAGATTCTCCATCGAACAAGCCGCTCTCTCGAAACAGTGCAGCAGAAAATCCTACAAACTCAGCTAACAACTCCTTCCTCGAAAACGCTTTAGAGAGCAATCGAAACAATTACAACAATAACAATCTATGCACTTTGAACAAGCATCTCATTGATAAAAACTTGTTTCCGAACAAACCTCTCGGCTTATTCGAACCTGCAGCAAGAAATGCGAATTCACATTCTGCGATCCGACGAAGTCCCAGCGAAACTCAGCCATCGTTGCAGGCAGACTCGAGATTGCTAAGCACAGAAACACATACCGAAGAGAAAACTGAAAGGCTTTTCGAAAATGAGGTTCATCATGATCCCAGAAAGGGTGATTTACGAACAGAAGATTATCTCGGCGACCAAGACCAAGAGCCTGGGCTTGACCAAGACGATATTCAGGACTCTAATAGCAAACAACGACCACCAAAAAAAGAGACGGTGAAGTATGGAAACGAGGACCTCGAACCCGACACAAAAACCAAGGAGTCCGACTCCGATGTCGTGTCTGCTGAAGACCAAGACGAGTCTGCGAATATGGATTCTTCGTTGGAAATAAAGACACCTAATGACCAGTGCTCAGAACACGACAGACCAGGCTTTTCCGATGTTGTGGCGGCTCGCAAAAGCTCTCCTGAGCACAATGTGCCTCTGCAGGGCCAAAATCTGTCTCCAGAAAGCGGACAGTCGCCTGCCGTTACTGAGAAGAAAGAAACCGAAACCAAAGAAGATTCTCAACCTCACAAGGTGAATGGCTTAGAAAAACTGCTCATGAGTTCATTTTTATTTTAAGTGCTACAATTACTATGTTTACGGATGAACTTGAAGCCATTTTTTTCAGTACTGTAGGTATCACTCATCAGTCCATGTATATGTTCATTGGGACAAAGGTTCAAATTCTTATACATTTTAGTATTTTATTCCAATACTCTGGTATAAGTATTGAAATGACTTCATCGTAAATAATCAGCACACTATACCTATAAATTTATTGATTTATAATAGAATTTAATGTAGCAACAGAAACGAGAATAATCAGAAACGTATCAATAAAATGATATTGTTAAAAGTGATTGTCATTTCTCTTTTCTCTTTAGTCAAACTTTGCAAAAAGTAATACATCAATGTAACCCAAAATTTTGACTTGCTGTATCACTTGAAGTTCCTTGCCTTCATGTTGGTTGTTACTCAGGTGAAGCAACGGCGATCGCGCACCAACTTCACTCTGGAGCAGCTCAATGAACTGGAACGCCTCTTCGACGAGACTCACTACCCTGACGCCTTCATGAGGGAGGAGCTGTCGCAGAGGCTAGGTCTCAGCGAGGCCAGGGTTCAGGTACGTGAACGGATTACTATCGAAGTGCCGGGTGTTTTTGTGTACGGTGTTTTACTTTGCAATCTTCCTTCAAAATCAGATGAGTAGCCGTCTATAAAGGAAGTCGTTCAATGGTAGACATTCCGAGTCACATGCCAGACGTCTTGCTCTCAAAATTTCACATGCACAAAAATATAATAATAATTGCGCTGGCGCTTGCACTTATGTTTGCAGCTTCAGGGTAGATGAACTTTTGGATTACATACATATTTCCCAGTGCTCCCTATCTCAGCCCTATTGCTATTGAACGGCTGGAATCACCGTGAAATGAACACGAGTTTTCCAGTTAAATGACTCCATGTAAGTCGAATGTTTGGTCCTAACATTCAATCATTTTGTGCGTTGCGACTTACAAAATGGATCGAGAGATGACACTTCCGTAACGCGTAAAAACAAATATATTGTAACCACAAATGAAGGGAAATATTTGTAGATTGTTTTACATAAATTGCTACTGCACAAAACTAATTTAGATCCGACTGCAGATCAGAAAAGAATTGGTAACTCCCGGGGTCTAAATCTTTAAACTTGTTCTAGTACAGTTTAATGCATCGATTTATTGCACATTGAACTAAACTCTACAAAATGAACGCTTCGTTTCGAGGAAAAGTGAATAAATTTAAATTAAAGAGAAAATACGAGTCAGTTGTGGGACTAGGAATATCAGCGAAATTAATAAAAACAGAATTTCTGTTTCATCGGTCGTTCAAAGTCAAGAACTCAGCAAGCACTACGCGTTTTAGGAAGTGAAGTTCTACATCCGTATTTTTCAAGTCCAGTGAACTGACAAGGCAATGAGTACTACTTATGAACTAATTAAACTTCACAATTGACCTCCAATTATCAGACAAACAAACCGTTTCCAATTATCAAACAAACAAAAAAAGCTTTTTCAAGTCATGAACTGTAAATTGTGATGATCCAACAACGAGGATAAGGTACTACTCGTCCCAGAATTCGAAAAAACGTTTAACACGTTGCCTCCGATTGCCTGACTGGTGTAAAACTTCACTTTGTACGCATAGTCACTAGAAGGATCTGAAAAAATTACAGAACCTAACTTCAGTGGTACACATACGTACCACTTCGGAGTCAACGTGTTAAAATTTTACAGACAGCTTAAGAAAAAATTATAAAATCGAAACGAAATAATTTTCGACTTCATCGCATGCTGCTCGCTACAAAGAGAATAAATCTGAATCGGAGACATCCTAGACATCAGCTGACGACTCCTGAGCTTTTTGAGGCTGGAAATTGCGAAGATAAATCCAGAGAAGACATGAGTGACGACCGACGCACGCTGAAGGCGGCGCTGCAGGGAACAAAGACGAGTGGCAGTCTGGGGAACACAGCCTGCAGTCCACCGCGGGGCTTCTAATTGTTGGGAATGAGCGAGGGGAATCGTACATGGGGGGTGCAGTGGGAACCCCAGTTTGAGGGAGCATACATCCCTAAGTTGGAGGGGAGAGCTTACACCCTCGAGTTGGGAAAGCGTACACCTCCCTGTCGAAGAATGCGTTCACCCCCAAATCACAGGGAACGTACACTCCCCAGTTGCGGGGAGATTGCACCCCCAGTCGAGGAAGAGGGGGAGAGGGAGATAGAGGAGGATGGTTCTACTGTGGAATAACTGAGGAATAAAATCTTTCTTAAATTCTTTTACTCAAATTTTTTGTGACGGCAACAGTAAGGGAGGTTATTTAACACGTTGAGTGCGATACGACCCGCCGGTGGGTCGCTCAGGTTAGGTTCTATAATTTTTTCAAGGCTTTCTAGTGACTGTGTGTACAAAGTAAAGATTTGCACCAGCTAGGCAATCGCAGGCAACGTGTTAACACGTTGACTCCGAAGTGGTACGTATGTGTACCACTTAGGTTAGGTTCTGTAATTTTTTCAGATCCTTCTAGTGACTATGCGTACAAAGTGAAGTTTTACACCAATCAGGCAATCGGAGGCAACGTGTTAACACGTTGACTCCGAAGTGGTACGTATGTGGGCCACTTAGGTTAGGTTCTGTAAATTTTACAGTGCCTTCTAGTAATAATATGTACAAAGTGAAGATTTACACCGGCCAGGCAATCGGAGGCAACGTGTTAAGGGAAATCTTTAAGACTGGGGAAGGAGAGTCAGAGAAGATTTGGGGGGCTTTTAAAAGTGGGGACTGGGAAGTTGGTAAGGACAGCGGCTCCATCTAGCGTTAACAAATAAAAAAACAAGGCTACTAAGTGCAAGACTATTTCTGGACACCGTGTCTAGTGAACACCTTAACTTAAGTCTTGTTCCTAGAATTAGACTCAGATCCAAAACTGGGAGAAAAAACATTTGGCCCAGAAGGAAAAAAGCCTTGGCCTCAGGAAGTTCCATTTTGTATGTAAAAGGGAGCTCAATTCGTTCAAGTGTTTCAAAAAGTAGAACTTGCGTATTACGAGCTGTATGAAGTGTAAACATGTGGAAAACACTTAGAAACATAAGGATAAAAAGAAAGGTAACATGCTACCAAGGAAATCATAACTAATGAAATTAAAAAAAAATAGGTACTTGGGATTTCCAAGGTGAAATAGAAAAGAATAAAATAGGTAACCATAAGCTACTCAGAATTTCTACTAGATAAATAACCTAAATGTTTAAATGAGGTCGTGTGAAGAACCGGCGAAGAATAGAAAGAATAACGTAATAATCGAAACCAAATAAAAAACTCAAGGATTGTGATGCAAGTGCAGGAAATCTTAATACAACCAACACGAAGAAAAGTTTTTTTTCATAAAATTACCAATATAAACGTGAAAATTTGTTATCGAACAGTAACAAATGAGTTTCAAAATTCGTAGTAGAAGGAGAAAAATCGCAGGAGAAAGAGAAACATTGAAGAAAGAGATGAATGGAAGTAGATAGATAAATTGCAGCCAAAACAAGAATCGCAAAAAAATGAAGCACACTGGAGACAGAAGAATCACATTGGAGATAAAGAATCACATTGGAGATAAAGAATCATACTGGAGACAGAAGAATCACACTGGAGACAGAAGAATCACACTGGAGACAGAAGAATCACATTGGAGACAGAAGAATCACATTGGAGATAAAGAATCGCTCTGGAGACAGAGAAATTGCGCAAGAGAAAGAAGAATCGCACAAGAGAAAGAAGAATTGCACAAGAGAAAGAAGAATTGCACAAGAGAAAGAAGAATTGCAAAAGAGACAAAAAAGGGGAAGAAGAAACAGAAAAATCACACAATAAACAATGTAATTTTAAAAGCGACAACGTTTTGAGAATAAGTGACTCAATATCCAAGAAGATGGTAGAACCTAAAGCAAAAAACACTCCAGGAAAAGAACAGAATCAAACGAGAGAGAGGAGTCAAAAAATAAGGAATATTAAAAGAAGAATAGATATTGAAAAGGAAAGAATCTAAGAAGAACCAAAATACTCGAAGAATAGATGAGCATTGTTGAACATGATATAAAAAATATACGAGGCGAAAGAACCACGATAGACAAAAAAAAACATGAAAATGATAGGAGAATCGTAAACAATGATGGAGCTTTTGAATCTATGAGAATAAATTCCTAGAAAATGTTAGGACTTTAAAAGAGCAGAATGGAATGCGTTGAATAAAGAAATTCAAGAGAACAAGTAAATAAGCTTACACAACAGGCTACGAGCTCTAGAAAAGAGGGAGAAAGAGTGGAAGAGTGGGAGAGTAGGAGGGAAGGAGGGAGGTAAAGGAAGGATAGAGTGAGGGTGGGAGTTGGGCAAGAGAAGGAAGGCACAACTGGAGCAGTTGATCAGTGTAATCTTGTTAGTTTCATACGCGGCACCTACGCCATAAGTTGTGAGGAGGGGAGCCCGAGCAACACAGAGAAAAAGAATGATTGCGTAGGCGCGAGTTCTGGTTCCTGCTTCATCTCGGTCAAAGCGAGGTAGGCCTGACAGAACATGACACACTCATAGAATCTTAAAGAATTTTACGGCACTAAAAGAATTCAACACGACCTCAGAAAGACTGACGGAACGTTAGTAACTTTTTTCATATTTGCAGGATATTACAGAATTCAAATGCAAGTATGAGAACTTAAATGGGCCAGGATGCAGACCTTCAACCAAATAGAACTTGTGAGCAATGGCACTGCGTGACTCAACTTAATAGAACTTGTGAGCTTTGATAGGTTGCAACTGAGCTTAATCGAACACAGAGAATCATGACAGAACATGACAACTTCAAAATAGAGCCTGACAGAATCGAATGAACTCGCGAAAAGTGACAAAATGAGCATCTGAAATAGGTTGCTACTTGAGTAATAATCGATCTTTAATATTTACGCTAGTGCTGGCGTTAGTGTAGCAAGGCCGACAGAAGTTGTGCAAGGATGCTTGAGTGATGGCAAAAAAACAAGTGAATGGAGAATGCGTGAGAGCTAGTAATTCCGCATTGCAGCCTAGATGGGCCATAGATTCAAAAATCATTCCAATATAGGGATGGCGTTGCATCAGAAAACAATCGGTACATGTCCAGGCTACACCTGGGAAAACTTTTGAGTTCAGAAGCCATGCACTTACCCTTTCTAACTTGCTCTTATCTTACTATTATACTCCTATCTTACTTATATCTAATAATCTAGTAAAATGTCTCTTACTTTTATTCAACTCTATTTGGATCAGAGTCCCTCTGGTAAACTAGGAAGCGTAAACCTTTCTATTTACACGGAATAATCATGAAAGTGATTAAAATTACAGCAATTAAACTTCATGCCAATTTTATACGACATAGACATGAAAAAAAGCAAATTCGTGTATTCTGGACGAATGCTGGAAAAGAATGAAAAGTTAGACCTCACCTACAAGCAGCTGTAGCTCCATATTCTGCCACGAGGTCTTCTCTCGAAACAAAATAATTGCTTCTCAATAACATAGAAGAGGAGAACATCATGCTGATCACCCCAAAGGTGAAAGAAGCAGATGATACAATTCTGTGGCATTACTGCGATCGCCATTATTGAAGAAATATTACACTCCATTTTTCTTTTTGAATGTATACACTTTTGAGGGCACTAGCTGCACATAACACAATTAGTTAACATGTTGCCTCCGATTGCCTGGCCGGTGTAAATCTTCACTTTGTACGCATAGTCACTAGAAGGATCTGAAAAAATTACAGAACCTAACCTAAGTGGTCCACATACGTACCACTTCGGAGTCAACGTGTTAATTAGTTTGCCATGTTTTCGCACCAGTTTTCTAATCTACACAACTAACCGCTAGTGGCTGCGAAGCGGTTGGGAGTATAATAGAAATAGATTCCGTATATATGATTTATGTAGTTGTAGAATGAGTTATGTAGCTCCAACAATCTTCTTATTTAGCAGTTATGTTGCACCAATAATCTTCGTAAATAGGAGTTATGTTGCACCAACAATATTCGTAAATAGGAGTAATGTATCACCAACAATCTTCTTATTTAGAAGATATGTAGCACTAACAATCTTCGTAAATAGGAGTTATGTAGCACCAACAGTCTTCTTAGGAGTTATGTTGCACCAACAATCTTCGTAAATAGGAATTATGTTGCGCCAAAACCCTTCATATGAGAATGCGTTTTGGTACACTAGTTTTGCCTTAAAGAAGGAGGATTGTTTTACGCAAGGAGCAGCCACATATAATATAGTTTATTGTTCACCAGTAGGTTCCGTATTTAGGATAAGTTTCATCACACAACGTGACATCATTGCTGTCTTCCTGCCAAACTCTCCCACTCTGCTGTAAATGTTTGCTTTAGAACTAACAGAATGGGGTTCCACAAAACTGACCCTTCACAAGAAATCAAGATTTACAGCCTCATATAACATAAGGTAGGGATTTCTTGTTATTTTTCTTTTACATTCGCATATGATTATGCTAAAAAAATTCTTTGCAGGTGTATAGGTGTGTGAGACAACGTAGGTTGAATTTTGGAAGATCTTGTTGGCCGACGGCGGTCTTTTGGTCGTCTTGGGCTTAGGATATTCCAGGACGGAAATGTTGATCATCAGCAATCGGAGGCAAAATAATTGAATTAGAAGGACATGGTAATCGAGAATAATCGGATGGAGAAATATGGTAATTCAAATATGTAGATAGAGGAACTTAATAATCCATGGAACATGGAGGAGCATGGTAATTCAAAAGATTTGGATGGAGGAACAAAGTAATCTAAAATAAATAAATGGAGGAACAGAGTAATTGAACATAATTGGACAGAGAAACAGAGTAATCCAAATTAATTGGAATGAGGGATGTGGAAATCCAAAATAATTGTATGGAGAAACGTGGTAATTAAAAAATTGGATGAAGGAAGAGTGGATAGAAAAAACAGAGTAATCCAAAATATGTAATTGTTTTGAAGGGACATAGTCATCTAAATGATCGGTAGTTTAGTTAAGTAATTATAGCATGAACAGTTTCAAGACACCAGATTTCACTTTATTTTTGTTAACTTTAGCTAATTTAAACACGTCTAGGTGCAACGAGCAGTGCATATCTGAAGGAACATTACACTCTACCCGAAAACAAATAACACAAATTCGGCACTCATCTCCCGTGTGAAGTAAAGACTTGTTTTGAATGCACCAGATCCCAGAATATAAATTTTCGGACAACAAGAGTAAAGCGCACACCCGCACTTGCAAGTTCCGCGCAGCACTGAGTCCTAACGGAAGACGGAAGAGTGAAGACCGGAAGTGGAAAAATCGTTGTTTGGGGTAAAAATGATCTACAGGAAAAAATTACCTTTTTGAAACTGTACCTATGTATTACGGTAAACCGGGAAAATATTTTGAAATTCTGGAAAGTGTACGATATACAAGTGAGTGATATAAACCTTCAATTTTAAATGTGAATATTTTATCGAAACCCAAAAACATGTGGGATAGAAGCATCCGATTTTTGGGGCATAACAATTCTCCTGTCATTGACCTACCCTTGCTAGTTCTGATCACACTAAGTTCAATGGATCCTTATTTAGGATCGCATCAATAACAATACACTCGGTAAAAGAGTCAACCTTCAGATCCCAAGACGCAACGAAACAAAAAGAATTGGAAAACTGATACCATCTCTAAATGAGTAATTTTTATTCCTAATTTATGTTAGCCCCTTCCTCTGAATAATTTCGGGATCATTGTTTTATGATTAAGTCATGTTTTTTTGATGATCCGTCGTCTTGATGTGACTGAAATTATCAATGTTCTGGTCAGATATATAATACTGACATTACAAGATTCTTTGCATTTTACGGAATAATGAAATCTCGGAATCGGGAGAACTGGATGGTCTTTTTTTCGTAAGCTTTTATGGAAGCAGTTATCCCCATAATCTTGAATTTAAGGATCATGAGCTCTGTGAACAGATTTTCAATAACTCGTACACATTAACGAACAAATTTTCGTGTAGATCAACAGAGGCTCGCAAATATAGTCCGTAATTGCTCATGAAAAGCAGTTAGTATTACTCTATTATTAGTAGTAGTATTAGCATAAGTATTAGTATAAGCACACGTATTAGCATCAGTATGAGTATTAGTGTTACTATTAGTGCTAATATTAGTACTATAATTCGTAAATTCTTTCCTAACAAGTTTGTATTGAATTTCAGGTGTGGTTCCAGAATCGGCGAGCCAAGTGTCGCAAACACGAGAGCCAAATGCACAAAGGTGAGTAGCTCAGGCAATTGGCCGTACCTTCATGTTATTCTGCTGATAGGTAGACTAGATACTGACCGTGTAGAACGTGAAACTGGCATCAAACTGTAGTGAATCCATGATTTTTTAATCCTAATATAGTATTTGATCCATCTTCTAACGTCAAAGATTTTTAATTATTATCATAACAAAATAGAAAAATTAAAATTTGTGTGTTATTAATATCTATCACAAGCATTATAAGGCTCAGTAGGGAGCAAAAAGGAAAAGAATCTCAGTTGGCTGATCATGCACATGCTACAACCTCGACAACCGACCCCTGCCCCAGTCCTGATATGAGGCAGCGCCTCTAGAAAGACATGACCCTCATAAGGAGGTATATTGGATTCACCAGTATATCTACGTTTTATAATACAAGTTGCAATACCCAATATACGTGAGAGTCCACACTATGAGTTATAACCTCCAGTACATGTAGGAATATCCAGAATATGAATAATTCAGCATTATGTATAGGATTACCCAGTATATATACATATATATATATATATATATATATATATATATATATATATATATATATATATATATATATATATATATATATATATATATATGTATATATAATATTATAATACTAAGCATGGAAAGATGATGTTTTGAGGTTTGTTTCAGCTCAAGTTGGATTGATTATTTAATTGTGATCAAAGGAGTAATAGTCATTTTCATTATTATATTTGTGGTTTAACTAAGCAGTAATGAAATCTGATGATCACATCAAGATACTGATTGAAAACCTCAAGTTATCAGATCAAGTTCTTGGGTTCCTCTGTGGTTTAAATTCCAGCTCGACGACGACCGTCAAGCATGTATCTAAATTTATGACTTTATAACCTCAGAAAAACAAGATTACAGGTTTGAGGTTTTCTTTGAGTCCTGACTGAAATCCATTTGAAAAACTACCGCAAGAATGGAAAATTCGAATACATCGTCATAGAAACCTTCTGATTTGAAGCGTGTAACAATTGAAGAGTAAAACAATATCCCATCGCAAACACGTTCAAATTTAATTGAAAAGTATGAAAAATGTTTGATGAAAGTTAAGAAAATGAAAGTTCATGACATTGACAATTAATACAGTTCCCTTGTTCTAACAGAACTAAATTTTTGTCAATTCCTTTTTCGAATGATATTCTGGTTATATTCGTTTAATTAAATCCCCATTTTGGAAATTTAATTTTAAATTCCATTTCATTTACTTGATAACATAAAAAGAGTTTGGAATCAAACCAGCATTACATTTTAAAAAATTATTAAAAGTATTAAATGAACATTGGTTGGTGGGTGTACGAATAATTTCATCGCTGGCTGGATATCAAAATCCAACGCTGTTTTTCCTGCCCTCTGTCTTGTAGTCCTGATACCGTATCACGTAAATATTTTCAACCACAATTGGATTCTAATTTTGAGTGGAAAATAAACACAACATTGTCTCACTATTTCGCTCCCCGGTCTGTATCCTTGCTACGGCGGCCGCAATCACACAGCCACAAAAGCGGACCTACACAGAAATCTTGCGGGCAAAAACCTTCCCTCGCGCGGACAATTTGGTCACAAAAAAGGGCGTAATGAGCACACAAGGACAGACAGAGCGCGTCAGGGATGGAGGGAGAAACAAGGCTGACTAATGAGCCACCGACACAACTGGATTACGCACAGGATACAAATTGCAACCCCAAATCTGGTCAAGTGGATGAACCGTTTTATCGTTCGGTGTAAACATCTGTGATTTAGTTGGCTTAATATTCAAGGCACTTATTTTATAAGTTCATATGAAATTGATGGTTATACGACTTTACAATACGTACAATATAAGCGATTTAATAGTACAATTTCACTTGATAATATAATTTAAACACATACAATTTCGCAAATGGGCCATAATAATAAACAAGTCGTTCGCCATGTCAATTTATATGGAATCCTCGTCTTCACAAAACATTTCATGAAGATGGCTTCGCGATTCAATGTATTACGAATATGTATGGTTTTGTTAGCTTAATTTTACCATCCATGCCGTTTCCTTTATCAGTTGGTGTATAATCGATGGTTTTACAAATTGATGAATAAGAAGAGTTTGAATGTAGATTTAAGGCAACATCCCACGAAGAGGAATCCGACACTTGACTCTATACACTTCTTCGTGTTAGGTACGAGTACCTGTTTGTGCTAGGCACGAGTACCTGTTTGTGCTTGAACATACGCTACCTCATATTCATGGTGACGTATGCATGGCCAAAGCCGACCGGTGCATTCCGAGCTGAAGCTTTGACTCGTCTGTATTGAAGTTGTCCCAATGAGAACTATTGTAACTAAATATGCTCAGTCAGCTCAGTTGTCAGCAGGACCAGCTCAGTCAGCTCAGTTGTCAGCAGGACCAGCTCAGTCAGCTCAGTTGTCAGGAGGACCAGCTCAGTCAGCTCAGTTGTCAGGAGAACCAGCTCAGTCAGCTCAGTTGTCAGGAGGACCAGCTCAGTCAGCTCAGTTGTCAGGAGGACCAGCTCAGTCAGCTCAGTTGTCAGCAGGACCAGCTCAGTCAACTCAATTGTCAGGAAGACCAGCTCAGTCAGCTCAGTTGTCAGCAGGACCAGCTCAGTCAGCTCAGTTGTCAGGAGGACCAGCTCAGTTGTCAGCAGGACCAGCTCAGTCAGCTCAGTTTTCCCTCAGCTTGCGTATACACAGGGACAGAAAACTTCAGTAGAGGCCACTCCTATTAGCATACATTCACATAAACGCCAATGAAAATGACACTACAACTTTACCAGTAGACAAATATGAAACTTTTTATTTATTTTGTCTGGAAGACAGCGTCATCGTACAACATTTTTTGCCTTCGTCTGTTTTTTGTCTTGATGCCAGCAATACGATCATTTCAATTTTTGAATTAATAAATTCGAGAACATTATGAAACAAATTCTGAGAAAAAGTTCCACACGGTTACAGCTGCTGGAATCATTTGCAGCTGATCGCAAATTAGAACGAATGTAAAAAAAAAACAGAATGAGAAAACTGTTTTCCATATATGGATTGGGCACATCTATAAATTTTTAGAGTTGCATCAACTACCATATTGTTTCGAATAATGTTTGTAGCAAATGGCACACCTCAGTGGCGACAGTTAACCCATTAACGTCGACAATTTCGACTGAAAAGTCAACTTACCACATTAAAAAATCATATAGTTTCAATACTGTGACGGCTATTATTAGAAACTAGTGTGAATGCCGTTAAAAATAACGGGTTTTATTATCATGCATTTGAAGGAAGAACTTTAAACAACAGATTCTCAGACCTAATCAGAAAGTCTACGAATTTAACTCCAACGGTTAAGAACCTATATACATGAAAGTCTACGGATTTTACTACCAGTATTTTAAATGAGATTCCCATTGTAATAACATCCAGAAATTACGCATAAAAAATGTATAAATTCATTTATTTAAGGAAACACCTCACATTTTATTATATAGTGTTGATTGATGGAAAGAAACTACCACAAGGCGAGTATTGAACGTATTCTGAACAAATTACAGCATCCTAATATGCTCCTTGCGATATTTTATTGAAATTGTAAAACATTTTTGATGTCGTAAGTTGATTTGCCAGTTGATATTAATGGATTTTAAGTTGAAAGTTCAAGCACTTTAACTTTTACCATAACCCTTACCATAACCCTTAGCATAACCATAAAATGCAGTCGGTAAAGGTTTAAGCTTTATTTAACGCATTATGTCAGGCATATGTTTGCCTGGCGCGTATTGTAGATACAGCAAACGTTCCAGTTATTAGTTCAACACGGCTAATTAATGAACAAACTCTCCATTGCACAAACACGTAGACTCTCGACTGTTGCCACTGTGCCATGTTTGCATCAGACACGTGAACAAACAAGATGTGAAGAGTAATAAAAAAGACACCCAGTTTAAAATACGATGACCACAATTGAAAGAGATTATGTTGAATATTCGACATAATCTGATGGAAGAAACCTATTACTGTATGAGTTCATGTGTGTGATGCGGGTTATTTCGTAAGAGGATACTTAAGTTTATTTTCGAGACGTTTTTCCATGTTTTCTTATCCTACCTAGTCTCAATTACTGTGATAATGAGAGATCGTTCCTTTTTATTTTCTACTTCCTAGTCACAATTATTGTGATCTTCTGGCAACGAGAGATCGTTCCATGGTATTTTCTACTTCCTAGTCACAATTATTGTGATCTTCTGGCAACGAGAGATCGTTCCATGGTATTTTCTACTTCCTAGTCACAATTATTGTGATCCCCTAGCAACGAGCAGCCACCATCTTTATTCCCCCTCTCCTGCTATCTTTCCCTATCCACTTTCCCTCTCTCAAGCTCCCCTACTTAATGCCTCTCCGTCCCTTTAGTCTTGTTAATCTGCGAACACAATCGAATTAAATCTCGACGTAGCTTCCCCCTATCCCTCCCAGCCCCAATCTGTTCCCCTCACTCCCCTTGCTCTTTAATTCCTGACAAACAACGGGCAGACTTGCGCTTTAACAACACTCATTTGAGTAGGAGAATTTCACTCCTTGGGGTAATGTTAAGGGCTGTTAGGGTAAAAAACTAACCGGATGCTTTCCACAATCATTACTCGAGAATTCAAGCGCAGTCGTTTATTTTTCAACCGCATTTTAGCAGACTTGCTCTTTCACACCTCGTTGCTATGGGATCACAATAATTATAAACAAGAATTAAAATGAAGAGGGAAAAACTTCACCAGTGGCAAGAAGTGAGCCAGGCAAGAAGATTTGCATGTGGATTTCAGTCAATGTCAGTAGAATAAAGTCTGGTACAGTGGCATTTATCCATACCATTCTACAGAATGCATGCAATCGTATGAAAATTATTGTAGAGGAAAACACATCTAATATTAAAAATGACCGTCGTGTGTTTATATATATATATATATATATATATATATATATATATATATATATATATATATATATATATATATATATATATATATATATATATATATATATATATATATATATATTTATATGTTTTGTGTCACGCTCTTAAGAATAGAAAGGACGAAATTAGCACTGGCGGTCTTGGTTTCAGTTCGCTAGTAAATTAATACACTCATTTACGCCTCCTTGCGGCGAATTGGCCTCATTTTCAATTCTTTGTTTTCCGCACATGCATCTTGTAAGGATGCCACTTCAAATCCAAAGTTATAATTCTGTTGAATGTAGATTTAGTAACATCTAATCCACTTTTTCTTGCGGAGATTTGCGGATTTTCTGTAAGTGCTTCTTGAACAATTCGAACATTTTCTTCTGATCGCCCCGTTCTTTTCCGTCCTGATCGACCTTTGTTGAGATTCAGGCTTGTTCCTTCGGTTCTGTACGTAGTAACATTTCCCCAAATAGTCATCTTTGTTGGAGACTGTCTTTCAGGAAAATGCTCTTGAAATGTTTGAATGACCTGTTGGAAACTTTTCGCTTCAAAATACTTTTCAACGATGAATGTTCTTTGTTCTTTTTCGAGTTGCATAATGGGGAGGCTCTTCGATCGGTATAAATCTTGAAATCTTGAATAGTTTAAGATCACGCTTTCGTATTCATACGTAACTCAACTTACGAGTTTAAGCCATATCAATGATACCAAAGCATAAGAAAACAAAATGTGACTTTCCAATTTTTTGTAAGTTTAATAGTTTCTGAATTACAGCCCTGGAAAATTGGGCATCGTTTTTTTTTTGGGACACCCTGTATACTCGAGTCTGTATCGTGGATACCGAGTTCGGCGGGGTATTGCATATCACAATATACATACATAAGCTCGCAGTTGCTTTCAGTAATGCTGAATTTCTGTATCTAGGATATGACACGAATGGCTCTAACTACTTCTATTGCGGCTCAGAAATACTGTATTCTAAATGTTTATTACTGTCACAAGAAAAATAAGTTACCTTTGAAATAAGCTTAAGCATGGAAACTCCACTCGAACGAAAAAATGACTGAATCGAGAGCGAAAAATAAGAGCGAGAGAAAGATTATCTCAAGAACAACAAACTGTTGTAAGGCAACAGAGGCGGGATCAGTATGCAAGTGCAGTATGCATTGCGTTCTTATATGTAATTTTATTTGATATCCTTCCAACAGTATTTGCCATCATTATAGATGGCACGGGTTCACTAGTTAGTAAATATTTCAACATGCACTAGCGCACCTCGGCAGCCTGCGAGGTCACTAGTTATTTGCATCAACTTAAAATCCAATTCAACAAGTCTATTCGAGCAAAGACCGTACATAATTTAAATCACAATTATGACGCTCATGTCATTTAAAGCCTTTTCTTATCCTCATTAACTCATAATACAATTACAGCACCCTCGTCAAGCAAGGCCCGTTTTTATCTTCCTCAATTTAAAGCACATTTGCAAAACTCTTTTCGAATAAAGTCTCAGTGAGGGATGGCTTACAGAAGCATACGGCCCGTAAAAGTTTGGATTTTGATATTTAATGGAGCTATTTATGAACAACATAAGAATTTATGGGTGTAACAAAATCTTGGCAGCTATTAGTGTAAGATAAACACAAGCAATCATTCACTGATATGAAACAAAATATGTAATGCATTTATCGAAAAAGGGACCTCGAAAATCTTCCATATACACGGAAGTTTGTTATGGTTTAACTTACTAGAAATCAATCTCAAAGAAGCACAAATTCTTAGCCAAATAATAAGTGCGCATTTCCTGTACAGTCAAGGGACGTTACCTGGAAATGGCATAAGAAAAACATCCTCCTGACCAGAGTTAGTCCATGCCTTACCTCACGAGTGCAACTCCCGAACCATGACGTTCTCTGTGACAAATGCTACGGGTTGAAATTCAATGAGGGCTTTGTTGCTCCTCTTATGTAGAGTAAATCTATTATTTTACGATCATGTACGACGTAGACAATAGGAAGTCCGTCATACGTATAATTAGGTATGTATTTAATTTATGAATCCGCAAAAACAACCTGTGAGATTTTTGCTTTCATAGTTCGGATGGAGAAGCGATTGTGAATTTATAATTTTTTTCGTAAAAATATTACGACTGCAATATAGGCCTATGGATTGAAACGTCGAATATTCCTGTATGCTATTTGAAATCTTATTGTATTGGGATTGTCTCACGTATTGTTTTAGGCTCTGAAAAATCACTTAATTTGAATTTACTCATGCATTCAGAAATTATGCAGCACCTTTTTCAATGAGCTTATTCGAAATATGAGTATTTCGTTCATACTGACTTCTGAAACCTCACTCATGTTGCAGCCCAGGTTCGGTCATGCATAAATGTTTTTATTTGCGGCCTATTAGATGCAAAATTTCCTCGTAAAATTATCTAAGAATTCATTCAGTCGCTTAAGTCGTTAATGAATTTGCAAAGATTCGTAACGAAATTTCGTCTTTCTGCCAGTCGGGTAGAGGCGCGGCCGCTGGCGTTCGGTATCATGGCTACCAACTCCTGCTAGATCCAAACTGCCAACTTTTGAGTTTTTTTTATTGATCAAGCAGAAGTTCGGTCGTTTTTGAGAGACTCGCCGAGTGGCAACATTTGGCCGCTAATGAAAACTAATAAAAAGTAATAAAAAGTAATCAAGGCGCGTAAGCAGTCATCAAATCTTCAACTTTTGGACCGAGGGCTGCACCGTTTTAGAAAAGGTTCAAATTTTTGCCCTTCTACAAAATTAGTACAAGTTAGGTCGTATTGACTGAGATTAGCTCGGATTAGTGCCGGCACAAGTTAAATTAGCTTACTCCAGCTAACAAAATTTCACGTGCGATCTGTCAACTTCTCACTTCATTCTTCAGGGGTAGCGAGCAACACTCCGCCCTTCACAGAGAGTTGTACCTTAAGCTTAGGTTTTAATGGACAATATCTGTACCTATGTAGAAGTTGTCTCAATGAACACATGAAAATGCACTAGAAGTAATTTTTTAGTAGTATAGAGAATTTAGTCTTAATCAATGCGAGTAAACTATCATACAGAACAACTTGAACACGAGGTAGAAATGCTTCTTATGAAAACAAGATTCAAGTTGTGCTCCTATTGTCGCTGAGAGACCCTAAAATGTTACAATTAACTAATTCAACCCCTATAATCTAAGTAGTTCTGTATTTACAGATTATATACGTGTGTTTGGTGCCATAAACTTATGGAAAGGTGAGAGAAAATACACCTTATCGTATTTGAGGAACCTGTAGAATTAATTATCTTACGCATATTTGCATATTTATTGTCCCTCATTTCGGAAACGGTGCAGAGGAAAAAAGTCTAAACTTTAATTTATGTATCATACTTTTAACGTTCTACAATATACTTTAAAAGGAGTACAAGAAACAAAGATAAAGAATTAATTTAACAAAATATATGAATTTTCACTTATATTTACTTAATCTTTGAAAACGATATTTGGATCTTTCTAGCAGGGCTTGCAAGACGGCTGTGCTTTCTTTGTTAATTCATGTTTTTTATGACTGATTACCTTTACAAGTGTTGTCTGCTTTCCTTCATTTTACTGTTGGTACAGCGGATGATCTGGAAAAATCCTTTAATATTCTTCGGTAGAAACGATTACGTCATTAGTTATTTAACAGGACCTGAATGAAGGCAATGCATGCACTAGTTTTAGCACACTTCGAGGCTAATTTTTATCACACTAAAAAGAATTGTCTTAAAGACACTAAAAATCGGAATGTTTTCCGAGTGGTGCGCCAACTGTTTACGATCAGAGAGAGTATTAACATTTGCCAAGGCTTGGTATACAAACGAATGATGTATCACACAAAAGAATACTTAACAGCAACAACACTGGTTGATCATTACTAGTTCATGTATGTCACGCATTTTCTGAGAGCTTAGTTAGTAAAAAAAACAGGATGATGTTTTCGTTCATCATAGTACATGTTACTTCAAAATGGGTTCCCTCACATACGTCGACTGCTTTGATAGGGTCTATGTTTGAACTTATTATGTCAGTGTGGGGCAGAAAACTTGTACGGGAAAGAGAAACTGGGTTAACACATTTCCTGCGAAGTGACCCACCGGTGTGTCACTCAGGTTAGGTTCAGTAATTTTTTTCAAAGCTTTCTAAGGACTATGTGCACAAAGTAAAGATTTGCATCGGCTAGGCAATCGCAGGAAACGTTAAAATGTACCTTACCACGTCTGTTTTTAACGATAATTCTTTTTTCGAGTGTAAGAATATTTTCTCGAGAAACAGTAAATATTTTCCATTCACTCAGTTTGTTTTACATAAATTGGGGAGCGATTGAGGAAATTATGCAAGTGTGAGAGAAACGACATCGTATATTCCGTTTTTCAAATGAAATTATAGATAAAACATGTTAAAACCGGTACGTCAATATTTCCCATTGAAAATTAGCAAAATCATTAACATTTTACCACATTAGCTATACGTACAATATATTTTCTACTAGAACAAACAAAAAGCCTTTAAAGTACCTATGCTACTAGGTTTTGATGGAGCTGCTTGGAGTGCCTGTATTGATGATAGCCTACATCAAACGTGACAGGCACTGTTCCAACTTACTAATTCAAACAAAATGATTAATTTTATCTGAGGCTTATGAAAACTTTGATAAATTAATTTCCCATTTTAATTGTCTTTTTCACTGTTAAGGACGATACCTCAGTTTTCCGGAGTAAGAAGCGCTGTGTTGTATTGAAGTTTTGTGGGCTTTCCAGGCATGTTACTGTCACCCAGTCACAGCGGTGACGGTGTCACTGTGATGGCTTCAGGGGGCGTCCGACTGAGAGCCGCCCCTGGAGGGAGTGTGGGACTACCTGGTATGGCAATCCACGGCCTCTCGGGGAGTGTGGGACTCTCTGGTCCTGGACTGCCCTCAATGGGGGTACCAATGGACGCTTGTCGGGCGGTGGCGTCCTTCGTGTCCCCCCTGAGGCTGCACTCCCCTCTATACGACCGCCTCAACTCCATATCTGGACTGCCTCTAGACCCTGCCTTGCTGTCTGCAGCACACCAGGTGAGGCAGTTCACTGTTTTCACTATTTTCCTTAAACGAGGAGTTTTCTTTGAAAGTTATGTCCTCTTTGAAAGTTCTGTTCCCTTTGAAAGTCCTGTTCCCTTTGAAAGTCCTGTTCCCTTTGAAAGTCCTGTTCCCTTTGAAAGTCCTGTTCTCTTTGAAAGTCCTGTTCTCTTTGGAAGTTTCGTTCTCTTTGAAAATATCGCCTACTGTGGAAGTAATGTCAACTTTCAAATATTATCTAATTTGAGTTTATTGTTCACTTTTTAAACGGTATGCCGCGTGGAAAATATGCCTACTCTTAGTGTAGTGCACTTCAGAAATACCATCTACTTTTAAATTAATGTCTAAAATATATATTTTACGAACAATATCGATGTTGAAAGAACAGTCTACTTTCAAATTATTGCGTTCTTTCGAAAGTATAGTTTTCTAAAAGCTAATTTTCTTTGAAATCCATTCAAGAGTTTCAATTATGTGCGCCCTAATGATCGGTTACTTTCCGGTAGCCGGTGAGGTTGTCTCGTTACGTCTGTGTTAGCGTGTCTCGTTTGTGTTACTTTGTGTGCACTTTATATTTACTTATTGTCTACTTTGGGTCATGTCTTTCACCTAGTCATAATTGAAGAGCACCAACATCATTGCCGAGTTAATGCATTCTTCCTCATATTTTCACAAATTTTCGAAGACAGTAATATAAGAGACAAAAGTTACGCGACCACTGGACAGACTTGAAGCTTTCCTAATTTTTTATATAAATTCATCCAGGAAGAAATTTACGAATACTAGACGAAATCTTTAGCTGCGGGTGGCTAAAGCTACCTCTCAGAAAAGCAGAGGGCTAACTACATAGCTTTATATTTTTCACTTGGACTTCCATTTCTTCAACTGACCTTCCACCAAGCTTCCAGGTAAGCCAGGTCAGGTTCTAACTCTGAACAGGAGTTCAAAAGGCACTCTATCCCCAAGACTCGTTTGAAACTTTTGACTCTCGTAACATGAGTTATTTGCTTCTCGTGTGTTGGGTGCAGCTGGCGTGTTGGGTGCAGCTGCTATGTAGGGTGCAGTTGATGTGTTGGGTGCAGCTGCTATGTAGGGTGCAGTTGATGTGTTGAATGCAGTTGGTGTGTTGGGTGTACCTGGTTTGAACCGTGAGTTTAAGCAACAATTAAAACCAATAGAAATAGTTTTTCTTCTCCGAAAGAAAATTTTCTACAAAAATCTTTAATTGCTTCCATAAGAAAACAATATGAAGTTGTCTATTGTTTTATAAAATGAATGATGAATCCCTCATGCACTGTAGGTTACAAAATTCACGCGAATTCAATAGTTGGATGGCATTATTGAACTACGTTCTTTTGTTTGAAGTATTAGTCCACTTATAGTGCTGGATCAACCACGAATGTCAGAAGTATAATAGAAAGCGCACCTGAAATACGCAGGAGATGCACAGAAGACACACAGAAATAGACGTTATGAAGTAGACGTAGTAGTACAAGCACAGAAAACACAGTAGATGTACAGAATATCTTCTGAGTTGTATTGTGTTTTCTGTGCTGTACAGTGTATCCTGTGCTGAACATTGTCTTCTGTGTAAGCAAGCAAGGTACAGTAGACACAGAAGCAGATGCACAGAATAACACATCAATCATTAGCCTAGTCAATAGAATTAAATGTTCAATCGGAGCGTCATAGTCACCGATTATCATCAATTGGAAAGAAATTCACGAATTGAGAAAGCCAATGTATTTTCTAATATTTTGCCTGAATCCTAGAGTCACCGATTCCAATAAAACTTTAAGTAAAATTGTGCGAATTGTCTGCACCCATTAAGTCAAATTGAACTCAGGCCATCCCATACATTGTTTTTGACCAAGCAGTTCTTTCAAAGTTGCCGTCAATATTATTGCAATGTCTTCCAAATCCATTCTTGATTTAGGGAAGGATCGGAGAACCGGGGCGCTTCATCAATTCGAATTGGTTTGATGGGTGTTTTTGTGGGCCATTCCATCCATCAATTGGGTGCCGAGGTCCGTCTGACCGATGTTTTTTGAGGGCTTCATCAATTGGCGAGGCTGTTTTTTCCGTGGTTTGTTTGTTTAAGAGCGGGTCGAGCAAAGGAGGAAACCTCTGGACGAGTTCACCATCGCGGTTTCTGTTTGGACGAGTTCACCATCGCGGTTTCTGTTTGGACGAATTCACCATCGCAGTTACTCTTTGAACATCAGCTTTATGAATAGAACTCTCAGTAATGCATGTCTTATCTAAAAAATAACCCTAAATTCCTTCTAGATGATAAAGTTCAAATGCTATTAAAAAAGATTCGAACAGATTTGGCACATAGACTCTACTAACGTAATAAATTGTCTCATTCATACAAGAAAATGCATTGAAATACAGGAAAAATATGATAATGAGTTTAAATAAACCAAGAGTTTATTTGAATTACGGCATCAGCCTCGTTATCAACCTCAAGAAGGATTTCATGATTAATCGATTTATTAAAAGTACATCTGTTTCAAAAGCTATGGTCATATACCAAAAATGACTTGAAGAATGAGATTGTGGATACATAGAGTAAACTTAACACACTCATTGCGGTATGACCCACCGGTGGGTCACTCAGGTTGGGTTTTGTAATTTTTTCAATGCTTTCTAGTGACTGTATGTACAGAGTAAAGATTTGCACAGGGTAGCCAACCGAACTTAACGTGTTAAATGTCATTATGAATAAACTGGAACACTGCATACCATCGTACTGCACAAATTAATAATGTTATGAGAGCAACAACTTCCCCTCTAAATGA
The DNA here is from genome assembly GCA_006783055.1 of Trinorchestia longiramus. NCBI lineage: Eukaryota > Metazoa > Arthropoda > Malacostraca > Amphipoda > Talitridae > Trinorchestia > Trinorchestia longiramus. The sequence continues at coordinate 36,135 of VCRD01002251.1, read as the reverse complement.
TGTTCTCTGAATCCATTGTATCGTGCAAACAAGGTCATATACATGCCCGACATCTTCAGTCAGCTAAGTTTCCATGCATTTGGTATTTCTAAATTATGATCTAAGCAATATTAAAAGGTACTCGAGACATAATAGTTGTTCTCAGTCTATGAGTACATAGGCCTAGTGGAACAAAAACAGAAAACATGCGTTTCATCATGTGCCAATGCTTGAAAAGGAGGTCAAGATTGTGAGGCTCACAATTAAAACTAGGGCTGTGGACATTCTCAGTTTTATAACCATCGGTGTGGGAGAAATGCGATTGTGTGACGATCTCTCAATGACAAGTCGCAACACAATCTTCATTTTCTTCGGAGAAAAGCGCGATCTAAGAAAGGAGAAGAGTATGGGCGTTAAGAACCGTCTATTTTTGATCCTACTTCGGTCTTCCAGATATTAGCTAAAATTATATGTATAATTTTCAAGCATATCCATAGTCTCTTCAGTTTTACAGTGTTTGAACCATTAGAGAATAGATAAAAACACTGCACCGCTCTTTGAAACTTGATAAGATAGTTGAAGTGTAACCCAAGCTAGAGCACAGAGCAACAAAAACGTGTCGTGACAATACTTGCCCTTGTTATTGGGATCAAGGTAAAATGGGCTTAGGGTTCACAGTTTGCAGTAATGTTTTATTTATTTCCACAGTACGCAGCCGCAGCAGCAGTCTCCATCAGCGCCAGCATCAACAACATCAACAACAATGGCCACATCAATGGAGGCAGTAGCCCCACCGGTGACATATCCACCGCTGCCATATCTACTTCCAGTTTACTGTCACCATCCACTCCATCTTTGTCTACCAGAGGACAGTCTACCACGGTCTCACTTAGTCTACCAGCTACTTCTACCCCAAACTTGTCTAGTCAGTTGAATTTGAGTGCAGAGTCAAACCAGCTATCGTCCCTTTCATCTTTACCCTCATCTCTTTCTTCTGGCCTGAATGGACCACCAAACTCTTCTCTTTTATACTACCCTCACCCAACTTACCCTCTCGCCCTAACAGCTTTAGCAGCCACAGAGAGGATAACGTCTAAAACTTCTTCCATTGCTGACCTAAGGTTGAAAGCTAGGAAACATGCTGAGTCTTTCGCCCTAACCAATCCTCCGCATCAAAACTAGGCTTTCAGCCTTAAAAGGGTGGGAGACAATGCAAAAACGAAATTTTCGGGTGTAAAATAATTAATGTCAGCCACCTCTGCACATTTAAATAAAAAAGGTTGCTAAAACTTTCAATCAGAAACTCATTCATGGGATGACTTGGCACAACATCTTTGTTAATGCATTTAGTGCCCTTTCATACGGAATGTTTTGTTCATGTTAGAACCAGCTTTTCTCAATAACTAAATCTGAGAACTGTTGGAGGATACGAAACGTAACGTATAAAAACTGATTTTTCCCTTGATCTCAAGGGCAGCGTTGGTTCTACAAAGTAGAACCAATGGCAGTTGTTTGCCATTACTGTAGAGTATCCCGTAATGCGTCGAAGAGATGGTAAATTTATGATCGAAATAAACAGACGATGTTTAGGGGGATGATACTGATAACAAAGGATGGTCTTCTCAAATTATTTTCTTTTAGAATGTACCAGAAATTTCCAGAATGAGAAAGATATAATATCAAGACGTGAATGATGGAACTTTAAGATGGAACTTTTGCTGACAAAGTAGGTAAAGAACAAAACTTTTCATTTCTAGTGGCTATGAAGTACAAGTACAACTCATCATCAACGAGAAGACAGGACTTCCTCCAAGTTTCTAGTCAAAAGTAACATTGCAGACAATAGAGATTTAACAAGCCATATATCTGTACACTATTCGAACAAAATTTTACTCACTTTCAAAAACCTCGAACCTTCCTGCACAAAATACTTCGGGCTTCAATTAAGATGCGTGCGACCTGATGAACGGAAGAAACTAACGAATGAAAATTGTAAAAAGAAATGAAAAGGTATGATCAGGAGGCTGTAGAAATCAAGTGTATTTGTGGAGTCAATAGTCTATCAATGGAGACAAATATTATAAGTAAGACTAGGAAGACATTAAGGTCAGGGATGTATCTAAAGAGCATGGAATTATGCACTGAGGTGCCAGACATCAGGCAGAATAGTAGTCGGTACGATTCCAGCTCGCCGAGACATCAGTCCACTCAGGTCTACAGTATGATCTACAGATATAGATATTAAAACAATAATTCATAAAATATATTTAGTCTCTATATTCTTATAAACCAGGGGTAGCAAAAATACACCATGAGTTGGACATTTGTGGTTATTGCTTCAAATATTCGAAATACTTTCTAAGCTGACTTCTGTACAGCTTTGCTCTTTTTTATGTGTGGATTATCGTCTTTGTGACCTCCTCCTAACACATGTTAGCTGCGAAGTCCTCCACAATACGTTTCTACTATCCCAGAGTGCGTGGTTGGCATCTGATGATGCGAGCCATGGTCTGGGCCCAGAAAGAGAAATCAAAAGGGGACAAGTATGGGGTCAATGGTTATCCGTCCACCGCAAAATCAATCTGTCACCGAACTTAGATTCCACTAACTGAAGACACGGTGCGGTTACATGGTAACTGGCGCCGTCCAGCTGAAACTAAAACTGACGTCAGATGACCAAAGCCTTAACTGCAGGCCAGACTGTATTCTTCACGACTTTCTCCAGGCACACATCTAAGTTGACGGATCCTTCAAACCAAGCCAAAGAGAAGATCATCCACTCCATTATCCCCCCAGGACGGAACTTATTTTCCATGAGCCTAATTGCACTCGATTAATTTTAGAGTCTGTTGGGGCCCAGTACCTCTTGATTTGTTTGTTTGGTGACTGGTATAAAGCGAACCATTTTTCATCTAATCAGATTACACGCTAGAACCAGTCCTCCACGAAATTGAACTAAGAAATGCAGGTCATCAGCCCCAGCCTAAATTCCTTTTTTACTGGACTGAGAATTTGCATTAGGTGCGGTTTGTAGGCGTTCCACACACCCATTTTTCAGGATACCCTTTTTTGAAATAAAATAATGCGAAATGTGAAAATTCATACTCCTTTATATGAATGCTTGACCTTTGTGGTAACATAGATACTCTTGTTTCATTCAAATATGGTGACTAAAATTTTTTACAAGTTATTGCTTCAGTATCACTATCTGTAGATCACACAGTAACTTCCAAACATAATTCAATATGAAACATGCATGTATCCCGCCAAACAACTTTTAGACTTCGAGCAGGCTTTGTCACCACATTTAATGATCTGTTTTGTCCTGTGTCTGCTCACGGTGACGGTGACGCTCTAGCGTCTGTCCACTCATACCACAGCCTGAAAGTCATTCTATCTATGTAACAATAGTTAGATATCACCATTCACACAAACGAAAACATCTACTGGATCAGGAAGCTACGAAAATTGCAGGGTGCAGCAACATAACTTCCTTCTTTATAGCTTCTTGAAAGGCAAAAAAAGTTATATTGCCACACCCTGTATATAACCCCCGCTTTAAAAAAAACGAACATCCGAGGCCGAGAATCCTCTTTTTCCTTTTTTTATAATATGATCACTATTTTATCAGAGGCAACTGATGGTCGAGCTGCTGCGCTACCTCTGTCATAAGATGAGAATTCATTTACATTTAGAAATTTCAATTTGGACTGTAGGTTTCTTTCTATTGGTTGCTGACAATTTATCGATTTCAAATCCTTGTTATTGAGTGAACTTGCTCATCAGTGCCATAGTGCATGTTAATGTACTAATGCTAATCAAATTTATTGATTCTCTAAACTAATGGCATAAACCTTTTCAATAAAATTCCATTTAAACGTAGAATGACCAGCAGCATTTCAATATAACTGCATTTATCCGTATATTTAAAAATTTCTTTTGTATTGAAGCGACACAAATAAGTTCATGCACTTGTCTTCAAACGTCGCAGAATTGAAAGTCATACGCCATTTATGAACCGTGAAATTTAGTCCCAGGATTTTTATGTTTATTTGTTTAGTTCACATTGTATATGTATATAATTGAACATTGATGAAAAGTAGAAAAAATAGTTGTTTGAACATCAATTGAACAATTAAGCGACATTGAATGATCTCTAACAACTCTCGATGTGCATTTTCTTGCTCGAGTTATTTCGCAGATCAAAATCCAGGGCATTAATACTGTAATTCTCTACGCAGTACCAAGCAGCATCAATACTCTAAGTATTACTGGAATGTAAACAACTAATTTAACTAACCTACTAATAAATGTGTTATCAGTACCTTGTTGACCGCCTATATATTGTACATATTACTCTTTCTTTGTGCATGATGAAGCTTGTATAACGTCTAAATAAATGTTTCTTGTATAAATGTAAAATATTCATGTTGAATACAATTGACTGTCTTTCCAAGCTGTGTTATTTTCCCGAATTTCCATGAATAGAACACACCTTGTACAGCTACGTTTTATATCATACACCCGGCTATTTTCATTCTACATGAAGACAGCTGTCATTTAACATAATTATGCTCTTCAGAAAAAAAGATCTGTTCAGCTCTCTCTCTCCCGAAGTCTAGAAGGTTGAATGGGACGTTAGACAATGCACTTTATGATCATTAAGGTATTTTTATGAAACAGTTCACGCGCATCTGTAAAGTTTTGAGCCCCTGCACACATCTTGGTATGGCAGCATAAATGTTCATTTGACCACTCATAAAGATGCTCAGTGATGCATGTTAATAATAATTGTTTCATTGCATATTTTATTTAATTTTTCATGTGAAGAGGGGGTAATTCTTTAGCCAACTCTTCGTGCCCCATTGGCTGATTAGACAACGTGGACATTCAGGTAGACATAATTCAATTTTGTTATCACATACTATTTGACTTTACGCTAATATCACTTTCGGTCACCTATACACGAATATAAATTATTTTGACTTTTACACGAATATTATTTACTTTACTACTAGACGAATAATATTTATTTACTTTTACACGAATATCACTTTGAGTTTCACATGGATATTATTTATACTTCTACACGAATAATACATACTTCAATACAAATATTTTTTGTACATGGAATGCTAATATGTATCGTCAAGTAGGAGACATTACAGAGTCTATTATCAAGCTTTCATTTTTGTCTACTATTATGATTCTTTACTTAAACATATTGAAAAACGCATAAAATTTTAGAAATTATCATACAAACGAATATTTTTGGGCGTGAGAAACTTTTGAACGAGTTTATGGCACCGATACAAAAGTGTACACCTTATTCTAAATGTGACCCCTAACTAAACCACTAACATAATAAACACCAAAATTAGGCTAAAAAGCTTAAACACGATAATAACATTGTAAACTGTATCATGGAACAGGAATTGATACCGGAATGCTTGCAACATATTTCAAGTCAAGACATTCAACCATGCAGTATCTGCAGCGACACACAACAGTAGATCGTAACTGCGCTACCCCTCAAGTTAACACGATAGGTCCGGCTCTCTTGTCTAGCGCTGGTGGTGGATACATGTGGAGGCAGTCAGGTAGGAGGGTGAGGTGGTCAGGCAGAAAGAGCCTTTATTTCCTCAATAAGGCGCCAATTGTGGTCCACGAGATCGAGCTCCGAAATTGCCTCCAAAGATATCTGTAAGAAGTTGACGTACATTTACTCACCACAATGCGGTGACGTTCATTCATTCACTACCGTACGATGACATTTATTCATTCACTACTATACGATGACATCCATAAATTTCCACAGAACACTGGATAAGTCAGTGCCTCAGGATGTGCATTTACACGTAAAAATTAAATAACATTGGTTAAATAGAGCGATTACGGAGCTCTCACGCAGATAAACATTTTCATCGAAGTTGACAGGATGCAATGAATGACAAACCAGTAAATTAAAAGGGTACTCCGTGTATCACGCCGCTGCTTTCAGCCATCAGCAACTCAGTGGAGGTACTACCAGTCAAATAAGTTAAAGTTTGAAAGTGAGAATTACGTCTCATCTACGTCTCCTCGCACGCACTAAAGGTTAAGCAACTGTTGGAAAACACAGTTCATGAAAGTCTGAAGATGCAGACGAAACTAGCTCAGAAACTTGGGGCCATGGTTACGTAGAACATACGTTGTGGTTACGACATGCAGAGTTGCAGACGCCATTTGTGGGTTAGGAGAAAGAGTTGAATAGAGCCACCAATTGTAACTCACAATGACCAGTCACAGACACCTGATGAGCGGTGCATGTTAAAGTCACTTTCACGTGTTGTGTTTTGTAGTGGCATGACAAGATCCTATGGTCGGTCATGGTGACATCTTTAAAGCTGTCTTAAGTCTTCGTCATTTACGAAGAGTTATAAGACGTGCCCGCACATCAGTCGACCTTAACAGCGAAAACACAATAGAAAAGTTTCCTCTGAACGGAAACTCTACTAGTCTGTGGATGTTGAGCATCGCGAGTCATGTAACAATTGAGTCCCGTGAATCATGTAATAATTGTGTATTGCAAGTCGTGCAATAATTATAACGTACCACGAGTAACATTTATGCGTACTCTCGAGTTCTATAAATATGTACTGCGAGTCATATAATAATTGTCTGCCAAAAAACATACAATGGTTGTGTATGGCAATTCAAGTGATATTTGTCTTTTGAGAGTCGTATAACTATTGCTTGCCACAAACCATATTTATGTGTACCAAGAGTGATTTAATTTTTGTGTATCTTGTCATATAATTATTGTGTAACGTGAGTCAAGTAATTATTACGTGACAACTGATGACAGAGAGTATGATTGTTACCCCTCGTTCTCCTCCTATCCTTCTTTACTCTTGGGGCTGGTGTATCATTGAGATGCATCTACGTGACTGAAATGCTCGCATGTGATTAAGGTGCTTGTATGTGAGTGATACCTTAACTTAAGACAGCATGAAACTTTGGTGGCAGCCCAGGAATATACCAAACAGCTTGTTCCTGTTTCCATATTCTATTCTCTTCTATTCTATTCAAAAGGAAATCGTTATCTTGAGACCTGAGGGTACCCGCTGCAGCAGCAACTCACCTTGCTAGGGGTCCGGTTGATCCTGAGGGTGACGACGAAGTCCTTGTACAAGGGCCTCGTGGCGAGGTCCAGGTAGCGGAGCACGTCCTGTTCCTTGGCATGAGCAAGGTCTTCCACTGAGGCCCCCAGTAAAGCCTCCGCTTGGTCCTGCACACACATTACAAGTTCGGCAGTGCACAGCAAAAGTGTGAAAATGAATATAGTGGGGAGGGTACAACGAACAAACAGTCCCTCAATAATTTTCGGAGTAGATCGTCAAGGACTATTGCAACCTGCGTTTAACGTACCCACAGGCTAAGACATATGAAAACTTTCAAGGTTGTTTCTCAGAGCTGAAAAATCATTGAAATTATTTAGAGAAGTCATGAAAACTTCTGTAGTTCGGGAAAAATAAAATCCAAAAATTTTGCTATAAACGTTGGTAACTTGCTTGTTGTAACTCTTTCAGTGTGGTCCTACGTTTCGAAGAATTGGGAACAATTGTCATGAAAAAGGAGGATTCGTTGCAATTTTTCTCGTCACTCCCACCAACAAGACAAAAACGTGTGTGTGCGCGTACGAGCTTCCATGAAGATGGAAAATTTCTGTAAAATCACTAAATCAGTTTATATTTGCAGAACATTTTAGCATTCAGAGATTAGAACACATCAAACAGTTCTCGATCGCTGTGTACAAAGCAACGCAATGTCTGCAAAAAGTTGTCTTTGTACATGTCTGATTAAAAAAAAGTCCTTCAGCTCTACATGTAAGACTAATCAGCGTCGGATTATAATACGTAACATTTTTAACATGGAGGATACAATTACGCTGAGAAAAATACTTGAATCTGAATTTGTAAGGAGAACGCTTGGATCTGTTGTACCTAATTTGTGAATGGCTTGCAAGTTATACACACTCACCCCAAACGCAATAATCCACTGATGGTCAGTAAAGTCCAACAAGTGGAAGACCAGCCGAAGTCTCCAGTTGAAGCCTTCCGTGACTGTTTTGCATTTATTGCATCTGTAAAATAATTATTTCAATATATGATTTCTAATTTCAAATCAATACTAAACTACCCAGCTTTAAGAACCTCTTTAGCCCTTTGGATACTGACGGTACTTCTCGGTACTGTTAACGAAATACTCTTTCAAAATTCAATGTCTTTGTGCTGCATAATTGATTGAAAATTAAGTTTCTATTAGCGACCGTCGTGTTTCCTGCTAGTAAAGTTAACCCTATAAGACCAAATCATTTTCTGACTGAACAAAATGTTGCGTAAATAATCATTCATCTTTACTGATTTGTTATGTAATTTCACCTAACTTAAACCAAAACATTCATAATGAGGAAAACTTTCACAGTTCTACATTAATTATGTAGGGTACCTAAAAGTAACGTTTGCACGAACCTAATTTCAAATAATCATTTGGTAGCGACGAGCACAATGTCCCCTTGTGTGGAGAATATGCTACCACGGATTGTGTAAGTTCCTAAAGAAAGTCACTGGAATGGAGCCCTCATCCAGAAACGTGAATCCTAACTTCTATAACGGACATTCCTTCGAAACGGCGCACGCTCAAAGTTTTCTCCGAATTGAAACATTTCAAAGAGATGAAACTAGGAGATTCTGTAATATACGTCATTACTACTCAGTACTTTTTGAACACTAAGTTGGCCGACAAATTTACAGAAATCAGATGTCTATGATACAGGCATTGGCCTCGTTATTGGCACGTAAACACTTGAACAACGGCAGGTGAACACGATCAATTAAAACCTTTTAGAATTTAAACAGAAAAGTGAAACTCGAAGAAACAGAAGGGTGGGAAGACCGATTGTAAATATAATGTTTATTCTTGAAAAGGGAATATTTTCGGTGCTTCATACAATCTTTCAGCCACTGTTCTATTAAGATGACAAAAAAGCAGAAAAAGTAGTGAAGTCAACTAAAGTCAACTAAGGCCAGATGGAATGAGTGTTTTTTGAAAGATGGAATAGTTGATGAACTCAAAGAGTTTATAAAAATGAAAGAGATGTTGATATTCACTGCACGCAATACCACTCACAGATAGTACATTGAGCCGCCAGGCTCACGTCACACAAAATAGAAGCAGGCAAAACACGGCCTAAATGCAGCTTCATTGATCGGTCGTAGGCACTTTTCCACAGAAAATCAACACAAAATAACAGGAAAATCTACGTTCAAACTGTTGCTAAGCTCCCAAATCTCGTATTACTCGATTCGATGCGATAGAAAATGATAGTTTTACATTTTTTCAACTCTGATCAGATTGGAATGGTCTTTTAATACACCAGTACATACATCAGTATGGAATGGGTTTCAATCAAAATCATCAAGCATTTTGTTGAAATGTAATTTTCTTCGAACGTTAAAGAATTTATACTTTTGATGAATTGACTGCTGTTTCTTCCAACAAGGACACGGTCCAACAAGCTAGTACATCAGGCATCATCCCCTCTTTCGCGATGATAAATATAAAAACAGCAAGACCACTATCACACATGGGCACAAAGCGGTAAAGAAAGCAAGGCCCACCTCATCACCATGGAAAGCACAATACAGAAAAGTTTACAACACCAAGAAATTACCGGTACGTGCCCCCACCGACGTCTTCCACCTTCTTATTGCAGGTCGGACGCAGACACGCCTTGTAAAGGATGTCAGAGTTCAGCTCCGTCAACGTCACTCTACAGGCAGTCGTGGGCACGACACCGTTCTTGGCTTCCCTCAGGGTCTTAAGAGGCCGTGCACTCGAATTCACTGCAACATTTCAAAGTTACTCTGAACTGTTTTCAATAGCTTCAACGTTACTCTGAACTACTTGGAACAAAAAGGTTACTCTGAACTATCTGGAACAACTTCGAGGTTACTCTAAACTGTCTGTGAAAATAAGGTTACACTGACATGCCTGGAAAAACTTCAAGGTTACTCGCAATGCAGGAAAGGCCGAGATAAGTTACAATATAGCCCACAGCTGCTAAAGCACAAGCCAACAGTCAGATATCTCGGCTGCTGTTGGCCAAAGACCCAGTTAGACTTCTGTTTGCGAGCTAGGTATTCTTGCAGTTCACCCACATCAAGCTCCTCTACAATACTTGGAATAGAATGAGGCTATAGGAACGAACCTTCTGGCCCATTCTTGGGTCGGATAATTACTTCGATAATTATTCGGTTGTTTTACCCAAGTCCCATGCCGTATTTCTAGCCGCGTCAACCATGTCGGTTGTTTCGTTTCAAATACAGGGTCAGACATAGAATAGAATAGAATGAGGCTATAATAGAATAGAATGAGGCTTTGGGGCACCAAGCATGGGAGACACATTGCGAACTGCTTGCACTCACGGCTTCTCCTCTGCTGACTACTGCTGATACTGCTGCTGCCGATGTTGCCTTTGTTGTTGTTGCTGCCTCCGCCACTGCTACTATCAAAGTTGCGGCTGCTGCTTTGTTTACTCAGTAGTGAAGAAAGTTCGCGCTGCTGTGACACTTGGCCGATGTCATCAGGTATTTCCAGAGATCTAGAACAAACAAACTTTCCATATAATTAACTGAGACTCCACGTATCCGATCTGCAAGTTATCTACATACTTTTTAATTTCATGTATTTCACACATTAATCCTTCCCAAGTATTAATGGTCTGGCTTTAGCCTTTATCCGACAGTGCAAACAAGCAGGGTTGCCGCCTGCATCCTGCTCTTCATACATACATGCTGGCCTACAGCAGCTGATACATTCCTAGATGTTTGAAATATACCTCGACACTGTCCCTCTTCCTCACATAACGGGGAGAAAGGCCAACGATGACATAAAACACTCACGTAATCCACACAACAGGAACAAGTCAGTCGCCTCTGACTCGCTTAACAAGGATATGTGTTGTAAAAGGATTCCTATTCTCACTCCAGCAAAATGACTTGGTTAATACAAGGATGACCACTTATAGGCCTGACTTTTAATATGTTAGAGAATTTTAGTTGCAAGATGGTAATTTTTCAAAGTTTTTTTTTTGCACTGCCGATACAGAAAAACTTGAAAATTCTCGGGTACTTTTGACCCAGCTCAAGCTTAGCTCGATTTCTCCGCCACTACCACGATCAGAAAAAACTACGATTGAAATCACATCTATTTATAATTCCTCCGTTTGAATACATGATCCAAACTAACGCCGTTGTTATCTCAAGTTGCAAACACTGAACTATAATTAAAAATCACAAAAATCACAATTTTCTTTAATGATTTCTTTCATTAGAAAACGGAATTTAGTCATCATACACAGAGCAGTAACCATTAGTGCCGAGTCACTAGAGACGTGAAGTGTATTTGAGAAATATATATCTCATTTTGTAATCAAATAATATGTATAACTTTTGCTGATATTATCTTAAATTTTACTGAAAGCGTAAGCGTTTTTATTAAAAGAATATATCCGACAGTGAAGCGCAATTATTATTATTATATGTATGTCTGGTTTAAACACCACAGTCACAATAGGAGCGATCTTAGGAGTGATACACGGTATTAAGAGGCAATTATCAGATTTTTAGGGTCATATATCCTTGAAGAATGGAAGCAAGTATCGGAGTTTGACTGAGTTTGCTTAAGCTTCAAACTACAATTGAGAATTCGAAATGGCAAAAAATTTTACAAAGAGTATAAGCATGGCTAAAAAATTTGGATGACCACCTTAGTGAAAACAGAGAATCATGGGGGTGCGGTGAACGTAAATAGGCTCTTTTTCCTTTATTTTTTATCCAAAACCTAAAGAAGTCCATGGAACCAGAAGAAAATCTTTTAAATATCTCACACGAATGTTATTGAACAAGCATTTTTCTCAATATGAAACTTGCTCAGTTTCCCTTGGAATGAGTTACACGCATCTCCAATAACACCAGAATTTTTTATAATCATCGAGCACTGGAAAATGAAAGGTATACTACGTGATCTGCCTACACTCCCCAGATGGGCAGCACTGTACGGTCTACAGGCACATAGCTCTCCATGGTCCAGACGAACAAAATGGATAAGTTTTGCAAACAAAAGAAACACAAACACTGCTCTGTGTGCAACAGGTTCAGGCACGTGATCAGCGTTTACGCTCTTTTAATGGAAAACTTCTCTTCTGGCGCACCTTCGGTATTTTTACTAGATTTATTTTAAAAATCTCTCGGCATTGCAGGGATCACCTGTCCAGAATGGGGAAGTACATACTGGTCAACTCGAGTCTGCTTCGCAGGAGGACCACCGAGTTGCCGTTGCATCGAAGTTTTGAGCGAGCGAGCTTCTTCGATGTCAGGGTTGATCTGCCGGCAAAGCAGAGCTCTAGAAACTTACTTTACTGAAACCTTCTTATCACCCATTTTCAACATTCACACAAGCCCATTAGAAAAATTCATGATAAATGAACATGATTCAACTCATTAAAAAAAGTGTCGTATTTTCGCTAGCGAAAACTTTTAACCGTCTTTCAGATCATATTACTTTAAGCTAAGCTTCAGCTCATACTGTGCACGAAACGCTTAGTGGTTCAAATTTGAGACAAAATTCAACTTCAAATTCTTCGTTAATAAGGTAATTTTTCCCTCTAAAAAATCATGTGTGTTGAAAAGAGCAATCAGAGTTCAATGAAGTCAATCCATGAGATTGTGTTGATGATAAGCGTGGAATTGGACTTGGGCATTTTCACAAAGTCTGTTTTTTGCATGCCTTCTGAATTTCTGTCATCCATCCACACTGTGTCCCACCATGTCTTCTCAATATGTGAGTACAGGTCTCCTTTTTCCCATCATGTGTTAGGGCATCTTTCTTAGGCCATCAATTCGAGATAGAACCATCAATTTCTGGCTCATCAAATTGTTCTCCTTGTACTCCAACGCCTTCACTCGTAGTAAAGACCACAAAGTTTTTCAACAATATTGTCCCATCAACGTTTAAAATCAAATCTGAATACGTAGCTGCTTAATCGCGTTCTCGCCGATTTTTCCTTACAAAGCAACCCGTTTTTCCGTATACATTATCTCCACTCTTGACCCCATACATCAGATATAAACATGAAAAATTCTTTCACTAGTAAATTCATTTTATTAATACCAAACCTATTAACAGGTGTCACGAGTTGTTTTCGTGCTTTTGTTACTTAAATTCTGAGATCTCGTGTTCCTTCATCACAAACTTAACACTGACTTCTCGCTCTTCCATAATTTGCAATCGTGAGAGCAAAATTCAAGTATTTGTTTTGACTTTACGTACCATGGCATGTGCCGTTACTTGGTTTGGTCAATCTACATCAACTTTTCTATGCGGGCTAATCTCGTTCTATCTTTTCCATGCTTTATTCTGCCCAATTCTGAAAACTTGACATACAATAGAATCATCATGATTTAAGAATTCTTTCTTGGCATATTTTCTTGCTCTGAAGAGTGACACAAGGGCAGATCATCAATTATAGAACTAAAGAGATGTTTGTGATCCTCGACCTCAAAGAAAAGTTCAGAACCACTCTTATTATAATGAGGCTCTATTATCGCTCTAAACAAATTACTCGGGTATTTCTTCATTCGCTTTCTATTTTTGTTTATACTTTCGTTAGCCATTTTAAAATATTTTTCTATATGACCTACGAGGTTCAAATCACTGGTTCCTCGTCAAAATTATTTTTTTTAAGCTTTTGAATCCGACGCAAGTTCCACATGTGAATTTTATTTATTACTACCTGTTATAATGAAGCAGATCTTTTTCAAGATGGCTGACACTTCACAACTCTATTCTTAATAACATCCAAAATCCTAATTTCAAACTCTCACGTTTTGAAAAGCATTTACTCACCTCAGTGACTACTCCATTGTATGCTCAGCTGTTCACATACAAACCAAACTACTGTGTTCTACTCACCCATTACAATTACTGAATGTTCTTCATCGTAACTCAATTTAAGGCACAGTATGCCTTCTCTAGTACATGATGTGGATTCCCTCTACTACCATTTTACCTAAAAAAGCAGTACTCCTCTGCCACCTCACATTCTATTTCTGGACTAATTCTACTCGGTATTACTCAAGCGGATACTTCCTTGGATTTAGAGTCGTAACGTCGATGAAATAAATTACTTTCTACGAGTCTTCGTGAACAAGCGAACACAGACGGTGACAGTGGGAACCCGGTCAATGGCTCGGGACCGCTCCCTGAGCATATGTTTCACAAATATACCTTAGTCGTAAGAAATGTAATGAACTAACATTCTCAGGTAAGCAACAGCTAAACCACAGAGGCAAGAAACACAGAAATGGCTCTTTTTTGCACCACGTTCCTCTCATACGACCGCCCATTCGACAACAGACGACATACCACGGTGATTTGAATAATTATTGAAATGACTTGTAAGGCCGCTAAAATATCGTGATTATTTTAGTATTAAATAATATTAAACTTAGTAATATTTTAGAGTAAATCTTTATACTTATTTCACGCCACTTGTGATTGTTTCTTTTTAAGTCTAAATTTAGTCATGGTTGTGGCTTCAAATAATTTGAAGTCACGACCATGATTAAATTTAATTTTTTTAACTCCCGTCGTTTATAGAAGAGCGTAGTTAACCACAGGTTCTCAAACCAAACGCCCGTCAGTCCGTGCATAACCATTATCCAGTGAACAAGTGTATTCGTGCTTTCAGTCTCTGACGGGTCTCGGTTTAGGGATTTCAAGTTCACAATTTCGATCTTCGATCTTGGCCTTGACTTCTGCTCTGAGTTTGATCTTGTCCAATAATAAACCTGCAAGCCACGAAGTCTACTATATCACTTCCCTCGAAGAACATCACCCACGAAATAATTACTACGGAAAAATAACTCGTTCCCTAAAGACTATCTCTTCCAGGCCCTTGAGGCTAGGTCTCGTACATTGCCGAGTTTATGAAGAGCCACACGAGAGATCTGGAAACGTCATAATGACATGGCAGATTTGTTTCAAGATGCTGGCACTTTACAAGTGAAGCTACACGATTATGCAACGTATGATTACAATACGATGACTGTAGGTAAGCAAGACTAGCAGCCAGCGATTTAACGCTCGTATGAGCCTCGTATTCAGACACACCCTTGTAATTGGTGGAAACACTGCTGAAGTTTTCTTATTGTTATGTTCACCTAAAAACTTAAGGATGAGCTTAAAAAACACAATGAACACTAATTATTTTTAGCATTTCGTATTAAAATGTAATTAAAAATGAACACACAGAGCTAAGTTAGTAAACACAATTTTTTACACTGATTGTGCATTCAGAATAAAATTATTTCAACTAGAGGCTTGCAATAATACAACAAACTTTTAACACCGATTACAAATGGAAAGGACACTAAAAAATCGGAATTCCTATCCTACTTCACAACAAAACAACAAACAAAATCAAAACGAACTCTATTTTCGATATATGAACTCTGAGTCATGCGAGGTAATGTCACCCCAATTTTGCTTTGGTGCTCGCACCCCTCCTAATAGATAACTCTTTTATCCCTTAATTTTACCATTTATTTTATTGTATTGCTTTATATTAACATCAAGCAGCTACAAACAATTCAAACTTTTCAACAGGAATTGTAAATACATCCTGAACCAACAGTATGACTATTTTACATAATAACACTATAAATATTTTTGTAAAAAACCAAAGAAAAATCGTTAGTTTTTTATATTGGTGTGTAAACGCCTCCTCCAACTAACCATGTGTGGAACCCCTAGGAGACAGACACAAGGTTAATAGTATACAGTACATGTATTATCACTGGGTTTTCAATTCTTAATGCCGTCCTTCTGCATTGCGACTTGAAGTAGAAGTTCATAGGGAGGCTAGATGAGCTTGATGATGAAGAGATAATTTCTCTGATCTCTAGCATCGCAAGCAATAGAAATCCGAGTGCTGCATAGAGACTCGAATTGGGGACTTGTGCATCACAAACACAAGCCGCTAACCACTCGACCACCGTGGCAGCCACTCGACCACCGTGGCAACCACTCGACCACCGTGGCAGCCACTCGACCACCGTGGCAGTCACTCGACCACCGCGGCAGCCACTCAGTCACTGTGGCAGCCACTCGACCACCGTGGCAGCCACTCATTCACTGTGACAGCCACTCAGTCACTGTGACAGCCACTCAGTCACTGTGGCAGCCACTCAGTCACTGTGGCAGCCACTCGACCACCGTGGCAGCCACTCAGTCACTGTGGCAGCCACTCGACCACTGTGGCAGCCACTCAGGGGAACAGACTACCACAATCAGGGTAATGTTTGGGTCGTCAGCTCGGGAAAAGAAGACTGTAAATAAGAGTCGAGCGAACAGGTCCAAGCTGTGTATTTTCCCAAAGAATGTCAACTATGCCAGTGCAAGGCGCTAGCTCACCAGCATCATGGAAGATGAC
>VCRD01002251.1:0-19045 GCA_006783055.1 Trinorchestia longiramus | reverse complement strand
AAATGTCCTTTCAGAAATGAAAAATAACTATTTATTAAGTAATGAAGCAGAGTCTCGTAACTTGCCACTAACTTCAAACTCAGAAATGTATTTTAATTAATTTATACAGCGAGAATAAGCTCATATGAATGTCTTTCTGATCCCAGGTTATTTAGTTTCATTACAAAAGCCACAGAAGGATTGAAATCTCGAAAACGTGGAACAATAGTTTTGGCCTCCTAGATGCCTTAAGGCAGCTTTCATAAGGGGCGGCTGAATTGTCAGATATAGGGTATGGAAGTCGACATACAATAGCGGTATTCGTTAATCTTAATTAATAAATATCACGGTACTCAGAAACATAAGTAAATATTATAAATTAAAGCAAAACTGAAAGTTTTTGTTCGTCTTAAACAGAAAGAATTTACCTAATTTCACACGCAGGTATCCTAACGTAACAAGGTCAGAGAACCCCAACAACCGAACCATAAAGATTTCTAATTAAACAAGCCCCGCTACACCATACTCCGATTTGAAATTCTTCAGCAGCCGCAAGAAGCGTGCGCTAGAACAGGAGTTGCGCAAAAGAGAATGCAGCTCTACTGCCTCATTTGGCATCCCTTATCCTGAGACAACCCGAGTCAGGCCTACTGGTGCAATCAACTTACCCCCCAAACATGCGATACTAATACATCAACGCTCGTAGGTTTTACACATAGCTGTTAGCCAGCCAAGAGAGATATCTTATATCTAAGCCGTGTCCAGTATTGCCACTAACACCGCTACATCTTCCATGCACGTGTGAACAAGTTTCATATTAATTATGTCCTGTAGCCTGTTACTGCGATGTCGTGCAGCAGAAGATGTGCTTACGTGATATGAGGAGGCTCTTACTTCCAACGAGTGTACAAGTTTTATATTTTTTTGCTCCCACTTTCCGTAGACTTCTTGGCAGTTCCACGAGAGGAAGGGCTTAAGTTGCCATCCTAAATTGCCTACCAAAGTATGTTCCTTGATTTCAGAAACCTCACATCAGAAAATATCCGTAAATAAACAAAACTCAAGAAATTATACAAAGAAATAAAAAATTTGGATTTCTGTAGAATTTGTCAATACTTACAGACATCCAATCATTCTGAAATAGAAAACTACAACCATAACCAAACTGAGTAGCAACAACAGTCGATGTATAAAGTGTGTGTGTGAGAAGAGACATGTCTGGGAGCTACAGAAGTATATAGACGCACAGCTCCCTCGAAAACGTGCAAAAACTGACCGACTCGTCAGAGTCGTCCATAAGGATGACATCGCGTTTGACGATTTGCTCGCCAGTCCGTCGCACCGTGACGGAAGACACCTCGAACACGCGGCTACACACGCCTAACACGTCTGGGGGATAACAGAGAGTGAGGAGGAGAAACAGTTGACGAGAAGAGACACGTTGATCAAAAGTACTGTATTAGTACACAGATGCTCACACATAAAAGATTCAGAAACATGTGCTCAATGCATAGAGCGAATTTTCCTTAGACAAGAGAGGTTGAGTTATTTTGATAAGCTGTTGTTTGCTTACTGAAAGATGCCTCCAGTATTTCAGTTTTAAAATTCTTTACACCCTTCGCAACGATTCACTAACATGCAATGTGTGGTGTGAGGAATAAACACTCTGGCATTAGAGCCACCGAGTCTGTTTGCACCTCCGGCAGGCTGTTATCGAGAAAACAAACATACACACTGAACCCAGAGCATACTGACAAGTACTGCAAACACAAATGCGAGAGCACATACAGATATACACCTTGGCGTGTCAAAAGAAAATACCGCATAAATCTAGTTATGCATACCTTAGAAACGACCTTCTACACAAGCACAATCTAATTATGAGGTAATATGCACAACTGAGCCGTTCCGTGCCACAGGGCCAAAGATGTCGAAACCAAGTTTTCAGTGAGTTGTGTCCAGAAGTACACGGGTCTGGACCCTGATATTTCAATGGGACGCTACACCTGAACGACAAACAGTATCATGTACCCGAAGGGGCCAAAAATTCAAGCTCGGCTGTTAGATTTCGGTACCATAGAAAACTAATTTTTTAGCTGGTGGCGTCTTCACCCCTATGGCACAGAGCGCCTCAATTTCTCCACGACAGTGACTAAAGGTAAATGTATTTCATGTACATTACTTATTAAAGGACTAAGAGTACTAGAGTGAAGAACCTAGAGTATACTGAACTCCCTACGAGTCCACGTTACGCTAATCTCAGTTTTTACATTAGTTCTAACAGGCCAAAAAAGATGGAAGTGCACGCGTCATATACACACAGTAAATATTCTGACACAAAAGAAATGATTTGAAATAACTGCATGAAATTAATATCTCAAATCACAACCGCATAAAAATGAAAAAATAATGAATAAAACAATTATATTTGTTCAGAAGGAGCACAACCGTAAAATTAATATACTTGGGAGTATATTTTTTTCTATTTACCAGACTGAAACTTCATAATAGTTGTAATGGTCACAAACGGAAGGATCCCTTGAAACATGTCTAGTAAATATAACCTCGCGTATTCAAATTGCGTTGTTAATAGAATGGCATATTAATAGCATCACACCTAAATTCACAATTGCTCAATGAAATATTCGTGTACGTTCTTTCAAGCATCAGATTGATGCTATATATTTCCAGTAGCACATGTCGAACCCCACACGACCAGTGCATGTAGTGTGAAACCTTTGAAAAGCATTGGTTTCCTCAAGCAGACAGATAAGCTGTCAATAGTTCGAAGATTCAAAAGCATGACCCACAGATGTCTAGCTGATGCCAAGTCGTGGAGGCAATTACACACAGAAAGAAGTTTCTTCAAGTAATCAAGTACTTCTTTAACTATTTAAGTAGTAAATGGAATAGGTTTAAATTTTCTTGTACATTGCCACAAAGCTCTCCAGAAGGAGGAGGGATCAGTACTTTATATGAACTACAGGTGCTTCAGAGTAGATCTCTAGTGAAAATAAAATAATGAACCCCCATGGGATGAAGACACGCTTTACATCTCCCCATACAAATCAATTGTTGTGCAGCATGTAACACCTTTTTCAGGGATGAATTTTTGTGTTTCTTCAAGAGAATTTGTCATTTCTTGATACTCCATGTGTTGCCGAAGAGCTGCTCTTTGTAAGAGTTTACCCCTGATTTCCTAAGTGTTCCAATGGTGGGGGAGAGCTCTCAAAATATTTGCAGTTTGAGTTTAATTTTGGAGTTGCTTAAGTGTTGTAGGAATATGACTCAAATATACCACCAATTACTGTAAAAGTGTTCGCGTTCGGTAATGGAAATTAGATAGTTGTAACGAAATTACATTAAATTGACTCGAGTAATATGATTACGAATATAAGTCAAGCGCATATGCGTTGCTTGTGAGGGGTTCAATAATCCTACTGACCCTCAAGAACAGCTTACTTTCTAAAACATCCCTCAGGATCATTTTTTTCTGTATTATCATGGAGAAATCATTTTTTTCAAGTCACTCACCAACTTCATCCAACTCGTTCGCATGCAATTCACCGATCGGAACAAAATCAAACTTGAAGGGTGGCACAGCGCACTCATCCAGGCAGCGAACAACCTAGAAGCCAAAATCTAAATTATTATCACTCCGAAACAAGTCATTAAAATATAAACCATATAACCTTAGTATTACTCAAACAACAGCTTTCACAATTACACACACAAAAAATGAAGGTTAGAAAATGAGCATGTCTAGTTGCATTCTATGAAGAATTCGCAAATCCTACCACATCTTTTGTTTACGACCCCTCACCTTGGTCCTAGAACAAAATTTTATCTCATACTTGTTAGAGCCTCGCGAGTATTGCTCGTTAATGAAGTGCACAAGCGAGTTTGAGATGAAGTACACCCGGTTCAGCTGCACAAAACAAACAAGATCAGATAACTCAATAAAATGCGCGAAATATCAACAGATTGTAGACAAACGTAAGAAAACGTTAATGAGGCAGAGAGGACTTAGATTCAGAGCTGGGTTGAACTCATACATAGAGAAATTCGGTGGGTTTTAGAAAATTAAACCCTTGAAATTTATTGAAGCCCAATGCATTAATGAATGATTACGAAATAAATATTTTCAAATACACTATATAATAGGAAACATTTGCTACTTTAACAAGGCCATGAAATACCAAAAACTTAGGATATCAAACTAAGAGCATGTTAAATAGACATCATGGAGCAGATGGCATGATGGACAGGTAATTATCTCTTCAAACAAACTTGAGACAAAATCTACACAACTGCACGAATAAGGCTTTAATATTATAAGTACTGATGAATCTGAACCTGTAGATTCAGTGAATCTGTTTACCTGAAACACGGGGTAAAATTTTTTACAATGCTCGTTGAATGCAATCGCGGAAATTTGCCCCGACCCATCGTGCAGCTCCATGAAAAACCGCTCGCCCGGTCCTTGTGCATTCTTATAGGGGTAGACGGGGGACTTGGACAGCACCCGAGCTTTGATTGTCCACCTGGTTAAGTAAAAGCACAGAAGAAGCTATACTTCTTCAATTTATCACATTATTCCATGAAGGACATTTCTTTCTTCTCTCAAGGGCGAGCACAAGAGAGAGGAAACACCATTGTAACGAGGGCAGAGTAAGCAACAGGGACCTGTAGTATAATGTTACTATTACATAATAGATGGAACTATAATATATGGAACTATAATAAACACCACCAGCTTGGTCGACTGGTGAGCGAACCCGCTTGCGATACGGGAAGACCCGGGTTTGAGGTCCGCTGCCGCCGTGGTCGGTTGTGTATAACCATCGGCGGCTAGAATGGCATGGAACTTGAGTACCGACCCAAGAATGGACCAAAAAGGCTCGTTCCTATAGCTTCATTCTATTCTAATAGATGGAACTATAATAGATGGAACTCTGATTAAAAAAGGTAAAGGCTGGAGACGAATGTCGCAGCGGTTGCCTGGCTGACTTAACACATTGTGAGCTAAACTCAGTATGGAGACTACATTTTATGCAGACATATACTGTATATTCAGGATTGTTCAATAAAGCACAACTAAATAAAGAGCATGAGAATCAACAAATATAGAATTCGTGATCACAGTCAACACACGTTCAGTAATTTACAGCCCTAATTTTAATTTATATAAATCTACTGAGATTATGCCTCTCATGAAGACATATTAAATATTATAGACTCAATAAAGAATTGTAATACAGGAAAAATATTGAGAAAAATCGATTTTTTTAATGACATCACTAGTTTTCATGGACGATAATTACACTGATACACAAGCTGTAAATATTTGACTTGATTACCATTTCTTATGTATTTTTTCATGCTGCTTTCAAATCTGAAAAGCGTTTTGGTCTACCGCGTTCGGTTTTGAGAATATCGATACCTTAAATTTGGAACGTTTATTTAATATGTGTATGCATTTTATCTTTTATTAAACCTTCATTTAAATACTATTATACATAATACGTGTCATGTGATGCATCTGCCCTGTTTTCTTAGCACAAGCAAGTTCATGAGTACTCCATGTAGCAACAAGTGTTCAGAAGAAACTTGTGTCAACGAGTTGTGTGCTTTAATGCAATGTTGAACGTATACAAATTGTTGATATTGTACATTTCTCTAACAGAGGTGGTAGAGACAGATGGTTTGCATAATTTGAATCGGCGTATTTCAATTGTCTTAGAAGGGGTGTCGTTAGCATGATATCTACCAAAACTTTTTTTGTTTGTGTTACAAAACACCTAAATGAAGAAATGGATCCAATTCCTTAGGATATTTTCACCTAACAAGTAAATTAAACAATTTCATAGTTATTCTTTTCAATTAGATACAATGCATACTCCTATCAGTCGTGGGAGTAGTACCACCAATCGGAGCGGACATATGGAAGGGGCCCAAAAAAAGGCCCATTTGTATTTAGCTTCTCAAGAAAATGAAAAGCCTTCCATGCATAAGAGCATGGTCGACAAACGAACAAACAGCATAAGCAAAGTACTATATCTTTTTTGCCATTCCGATTTTTTTGTGTTGACAAATGCATTTTAGAATAGAATGAAGCTGATTTACGTACATGAGTGTATTTTTATTACTAAGATTATGTCATGATGGTAATGATATATGCATAGGTTTTCCTATTTCAGGGCGATGTATCAAACATATGTATCGACATCGACGTTAAGGGTGTGGAAAAATATAGGGCTCGCCGTAGAACCACTGCTGTCTAAACAAACCATCAATCGAACAACAGCCCAGCGCCCGCACTCAAGACGTGTCGCGGTGTATGGTTTCGTGACTAAAGTGAGTGTAAAAACACTTAGAAATTTATTAGTAGAGACCTTGTGATTCTCAAGAATTACGTAGTCGTGTAAGTCTGAAGTTGATTGAAGAGGAGGTGGGGTATATCACAGACGTTTAGAAACCTATTTCAGACGATTAGACAAATAGGGAGATTGGAAAATGAAGAAGATACATGGGAGGAGCAAAGCTCACATAAAAACTGTAGGAAGGATAGATGAGAGGGACTTGGGAACTTGATCTCTACGACTATGTAGGCTATTGGAACAAGAGCGACATCTAGGTCTAGGGGCATAGGGGGATTTAGGGACACCGTGATAAGAGGGAAAATTAGCAGCATTATTAAGGTGTTATATTGTGAGTGTTAAACATTGTAGCCCATCAACAGAACCGAATCTCCAGTGTAGGGGCAAGTTCTAATATCAATATTGTCAATGTAATCGAGGTTAGAGACAGGGCAAATCTCGTAATTCGATGTGAGGGGCCATTGATTAACTAAATTGTTCCGAATGCACACAACCATTCAGCTATTAAGTATGTAATTGATCTGTAATAGTGCACTGTTTAATAGGACATCATGTGTGGTTCATATGCCAAAATGTGGTAGATAACTCGCATTTCCCATCCCATGATATTTAGAATAATATGTATTAAATTTTCTGTGTGTATCATTATCCCCTCATTTTGCGATTGAAAAGAAATATCGGGATAATTTCATGTATTCAGAAGATTATTGTTCCTAATGCGATTACATATGTTTCTTGCATTTTATTAATTGTGTTATTTACAAGTATTAATTAAGATATAAAGGAAGGACAATATGGAGAAACCATGTATTGAAACCAAGATTACGTAAATTATGAGAGAAAGAGAGAGAAAAGAACTTGTCGATAATCAATCATTGTGCAATAAAACGTAGGCAGAAAAGCTTTTACTTCCTATATTCATTAATCAAACATTTAATAACAAATAGACATAATAAATTATACGTATCGCCACAATTAATATCTTCGATTCATGGATAAAATGAACATAATGCAGGTAATCTAAAAAAATATAATAAAGTAAACTAAGAAACAAGAATGTAGGTCAAGAAAGAAAAACGTAATGTGAAAAGTTAAACTCACCGATGGACTCGGTGCGACAGTGAGTCGATGGGAATGACAGTGGGGAAACCTTGAGGTAAATCCAAACTGTCACTGCTTCTCTCACCCACAACCGCAGTCGAGGACATGCTGGTTCGTAGGGCACCGCCATCTTCAAAAATATATGCTTGCTATTCCCGTTTGAAAATTTCATCTGAAATTATCACTGACCCAACAGTAAAATTATTCATGTTTCACTGATAATGAGTATTAATTCAAAAGTTCACTCACGTATCTTTACTTGGCATAAAATCATTCTAAAATAATTTCCCGGTCAATTTTTTTTAAATCTCACAGAACATTCACAGGTACACACTTAGATCAAAACATTCACAGAACCTTCACACTTAAGTATACATCAACAGCATCATTGAGAATGATTACCACAGAATTGCATTTTAATAACCCTAGACAAATACTCTAAAGCTGCTCGATACTTGACTGCATACAGTTCACACTAAACATTATAACATGTACAATGAAATACAATACCGAGTTTGCCTACGGGTTACAACGTATTTACACCTGCACTTCAAAATCAAAAACACTCACCAACTGCATCGCATGTGGGGCTGGTGGAGCAATCCCCAAGACTCGTAGTACTAACAGCATCACTTGCTGCAGTAGAGTCTGCCGTAACATTTAGAAGAGTTGTTGCAGGCGCTGCAAGCACACTAGTTACATCAGTTGTGGGAGTAGCACCCTCAGTTACAGCAGGCTTGGATACATAAGGAGCAGGATCCCCAATCACAGAGCCAACATCTTCAGCCGACAGAAGAATTTCTAGTCCATGAATAAGCATTATCTGTGAAAAGAGATAATTACCGAGTAACAAGTGCGTACAAAGGGAAAAATAAGTCCAATAATTCAAGAAATGAGAGTATCATATGCATTTAGAGGTAAAATAATGCTCTAGAAAAATTAAATTACAGTTTTGCCATGGCTTTCGACGAGTCCTAACTTTAGTCCACTTGAAAATTTATAGCAAGAATTGAATGTTTAAATACAGCGTCGGGCTCCGAAAGACGTTCAAGAATTAAAACATGTAACCATTGAAGATTGAAATAATATTCCAGCAGAAACAAGTTCAAATTTGATCGAGAAGTATAAAAACCATTTGATGAACATTATGAACATGAAAGGCTATTGCATTGACTATTAATATTAAGTTCCCTACTTCTAACTGAACGAACATTTTTGTCAATTCATTTTCTACCCGAGTTTCTTGAAAAAAATGTTGAATTAAATCTGTCATTCTGAAAATTTAGTTTTAAATTCCTTTTCAGGTATTTAATAACACAAGAGTTTGGAGTAACACAAGCATTAAATTATAAGAAATGAAAACGTATTAAACACTGGTGGGTGTACGAACAAGTTCGTCTCTAACTGTACATAATAGCAAAAGTACACCAATAAAGGTCACACTCCACTGGAATCAAATATTAGTGTTAGTTGGTCAATTTCGTGAAAATCTCACAATTCTAATTAAAAGAGAACCAACGTAAAAAAGAATATCTTTGATCACAAACGTTTCGGAACACAGAGATTCCATCTCCAGTGCTGAAATAACTAAAGGCCAAATTTAAGATATATAGGCATGAACATGGAATCTTTACATTCCGAAACGTTTGAGATTAAAGATATTCCCGTTTTTGTTGGTTCTTTTCTATATTTTAAGACTCAAATCTGAACATAAGTAAAGAATGCTAATAAATTCACTCAAACATAAGACATTCTTGCCATCATCAATCAAAGGGCAAAGATATCGAAGGAAATAACGCCCAACACTAATAACAAAACCCACAAGAGATTCAACAGAATTGCACAGAATTTCTGGTAGATAGCCCAAGCAACCTTTGAAGAGCAACTAGTCCAACAAAGAGGTACACAATGACACTGTCAATACCACAAACCTGGATAGAGCTTCCAAGTCCTGTCTATGGATAGCTATGGCAGACAACAACAACGGGTAACTTTCTTTAGTGCACTTTATAAGTGTCATATGCATATGAAAGCAGAAGTAATCAGAATCAGCACCAGATGAACGATTACCAAATGACATTCGTATTTATACACGTTATACAAGCATGAACATCATCTGTAAATGAAAACTATGCTACAACTACATGTATACTTTACAAACCTCAATGGAATCAATTTACCGAGCAAATTGAAATGTTAGTTTTCATAAAAACTGGAAATATTTTCAACCTTATTTTTACCACACAGCAAGAGAAAAAAAACTACTGAGTTGAAAAAAGTGTAACTGCAAGCAACATCTTATTAAAAAGCCACCTTTCACTACGACTACAAGAATTATTTGTTCAATCACAAAATAATGCCCCCATTTACTTTTATAAAAATAGAAAACTAACTTCAAATTCATACTACAAGAAGAAATTTCAGTCCACATAATACATATTTCAATTGAGGTCAAAGAACTTTTTAGCCTTACGAAATGTAAATCACAGTCTCATCTTAATTTAGGAAATTTGAAAAGTTATTTCAAAAAGTTCAACAGCCTACTTCAAGTTGGCAACTAATATACAATTACAGGTAATTGAAATAATTTATGAAACAGCAAACGATGTTTAGTTCCCTAATTTTAATTCATTATACTGTACGTATAGCTGTTATATATTCAGGTAGACCTCTTCTGTTACGCTTTCAATGCTTCGCTCAGTAAATCCTAACATGTTGCCTCCACTTGGCCTTTTAACGACTATGTGCATTATACGGTCGCCTTTCAAACAAAGCGCAAAATAAAACTATTGTACAAACAAGGTGACCGGTTGTAGCGGGTTGTGCTCTTCAAATTGCATTCTCTAACAGAAAATGGGACTTTGGAACAATGGATGAACTGTGTAAAACAAATCTAGTTCATTTCTGACTCACTGTTTTCTCAGTATCATCAACAGCAATTTATTTTCTTTGCCTTGGCTCTAGCTTCCCACATTCACTGTTTGACACGATAACTAATCAAAGTTGTGTTTGTAGCCTAACATACAGGGTGTCCCAGAAGTAACTGACCCTTTTGATTTGCTAATAAAACGAAAAATATTAACGCTAGGATATTGAAACTTGTTTTATTCGAAAGAAAAACCTTTTTATGCTTTATTAGAAGTAGGTTTTAAATATAATGTCTTTTAAATGATGGCCATGGTTATTTGACAACTTAGGGTTCGTTTCTTTGTTGTTTCCATAACGCTCCTTAGTGTATCAGGCGATAGTTATCGTATTTCAGAACAAATGTTGTTTTTAAGTTCTTGCAGATTTGTTGGATTTGTTCCATAAACCCTTGACTTCAGGTAGCCCCATAAGAAGAAATCGCATGGGGTCAAATCTGGAGAACAAGGGGGGGCCACGGAATGTTACCAAATCGTGAAATCAAATGATTTGGAAAGCACTCATTTAACAATGTCATCGTTTCTCTTACTGTGTGGGCCGTGGCTCCATCCCGTTGAAACCAAGTATTGCGTAGGCCATGTTTCTCAATTTCAGGAATTAGAAATTCGCTAATCATAGTTCGGTATCTTTCACCATTAACTGTTACTGTTGCGCCATCATTATTTTCAAAAAAGTATGGGCCAATTACATTGGAAGCTGTTATCCCGCACCACACCGTTACACGAAGAGAATGCAGCGGCCTTTCTTGAATTTCTCTTGGATTTTCATCGCACCAAATTCTTGAATTGTCTATTTACATGGCCAGACAAGTGAAAGTGAGCTTCGTCAGAGAAGATAATGGTTTCGATGAAAGAGGCATCCTCACACAAACGAATAAAAGATTCGGAATAATTAACACGACTGTGATAATCATTAGGCAATAACTGTTGGGTTAATTTAATTTTGTAAGGATATAACTTCAAGTCTTTTTTAAGAATGCGGTGTAATGTCGATCGGGAAATGGATAATTGAGTTGAACGTTTCCTGATGGAGGCTTTAGAATTATCTGTAACACTTGCAGAAACTCGCTCGATTACAGCTTCAGTTCGAGTTGATTTTAATCTTCCAGATCGTTGTTTATCATTAACATTTACAGTGTCCGTAAATTTTCGATACACCGTGCCACCGTGGTCGAGTGGTCTGCGGCCCGTGTTCTGTATCGGGTCTCTGCTTCATGTAGAAAGACCGCGGGTTCGAACCCGGCCATGGACACGAGTTGTTTCTCGTGCCCCGTGCCGTGCACTCAACCCCGCCCATGAAGACGCCCATCAACCGGGATCGTCGCATGGAGCTCACCATCACCCTTACTCTTAGAATGTTAACCTTAAGAATTTGAAAAACCAATGTACTAATGTCTATGTACTGTGTACTCGATTGGAAATAAAAATTGTTTTTTTTTTAATTGTGTTCTTCGAAGGACTGGTTGTTGTTCTGAAATAATTTCTGTAATCACGTTGCACTTCTGTTGTTGACATTGTCCGTGTGTAGATTTGCAAAATTCGTATTCTTTCTTCTTTGCTGTATGGAGACATGATGAAAATTAAGGGTTTGCAATGAAGCAAAAATCAAATGTCAAGCTCGTTCGTAAATAGGATACCAAGTATCCTATTATGCCATAAAAAGGTTTTTCTTTCGAATAAAACAAGTTTCAATATCCTAGCGTTAATAGTTTTCAGTTGATTAGCAAATCAAAAGGGTCAGTTACTTCTGGGACACCCTGTATGTGTACATTAATATGCACGTATGATATATATGACCAAATGGTCGTAAATGTCTGCGTAATTTTTAATAATATAAACAATTAATAATAAGTTAGCTTCCTCTTCTCTTTTATTAATAATTTTAACTCGTAAGAAACAAAGCCCTAAAATCAGTAAAATTTCCAGCGATAACAAAACAATATTTTCTATGAAAAACGAGACCTAAATAAGGAATTCATATTTGACGTAGAAGAAATTTGATAAGGACAATCACATGCAAAATACAGACATGCATTGGACTACTGGCATCAAACGCCCACCCAAGGTAAAGGGAAAAACCTGTTATTATAAATTCATACAAAGATTCAACGTCAAAAGTACATCAAATATCAGTACTTGCATAGAAGACTCACTACAACCATACAACAAATTAGTTACCATTATAAAAAAATTTACACCGATGCATGTAGGGATTTTTCCATCCCAAATTCGCATTTCTAAGTTTAATTCCACTATATGAATGAAAATCCCTATTAATCAAGTGAAAACTATTATACAATGTAACAAAACTTAATAAGGTATTCAAGAACAGTTTCTGGTGTCATTCATGAGTTCAAAATCTTATATCATGCTGGAGCTATACTCCTCAATTTCAACGATACAGGAAGCAAGTCATTCAAGGGTAAATTTCTACAAGGAAAAACGTCACAGAAAGTATCGTACGAGCAGTTAGTATGAATTGTGTTTACCTTTTCCCGGTTGATGATCCTCATTGCCCCATGAAGCTACATCATACTGTGAATGAAGAATAACTTCCCATGAGAATTCCTATTACATAATACACAACCAAAACTCTCCTTGCATGAGAAGGTCTCGGACACTGAAAACGAGATTTTACTTTATCAATCATAACAAATGAATAACAGTTGCTTAATAGATATTATAAAGCTCAGTGCAATTGATTACTACTTGAATTAACTGTGAAACACACTTACCCCTGCATCATTTATCTGTACACGTAAACATCACAGAGAAATACATGTTGCAGTTCCAACTTCTGAAAAAGCAATGGGATTGAGATCAGATTATCATCACCAGTTTGGTCGACTGGTGAGCGAATCTGCTTTCGAGCGGGAAGACCCGGGTTCGAATCCCGCTGCCGATATGGTTGACGCGGCTAGAAATACGGCATGGGACTTGGGTAAAACAAACGAATAATTATCGAAGTAATTATCCGACCCAAGAATGGGCCAGAAGGTTCGTTCCTATAGCCTCATTCTATTCTATTCTTATACATGTATTTACTAATATGCAGGGTGTAAATTTTACTAAATAATTCTCTTTTCCTTTGGAGCCTCTGTGCATTTATGAGCTCAGAGATTGTTGCAATGAAGCACTGAGTGTTCAAAATAAAAACCTGTTAGAATAATCGTAGTTACCAAACTATAATTTATAAGCTTGAAATTTATGTATATTAGTTCGAACTTTCTTAATGATAAGCTCAGGCCTGTCAATATACTCCAAGTTTATTTTCCATATTAGCTTTAAAATATTTATCTAATATTATTTTACAATCAATGAAAAATGAATTCGTTTGTCAGTTTTGGTGGTTGCAGGTTTCCCAAATTGACCATACTGTCAAGATCATTTTAGTCATCAGTAAAAAATTCAAATCATTCATATTTATACGTGGATCAAGCCATGCTCTGTACAGTTTAAAAATATTCAGGTTGAATTAAATTTTAAGTAATTGCTTAAGACATAAAACAAGCATTTAAAAATGTTAGTGCAAAGAAGCTAAATAGATTATGTATAGTCTTGAGTCAGGATGATGGCACATCAGTAGTTTAGTCAAAGGTCATAAATCCATTTTGTTCTGTTTCTTTCTTTAAACTTATTACCACAGTCAGCAAAATTCTTTATCACACCCAAAATTCTGGTTAGAGGTTTAGATATAGAAGCAAAATTTATCATAATCAATTTTGAAAATGGATAATATTATTGTGAACTAATTCAGAAGGTAGGAACCACAACTGGCTGTAAAAATCTTTTTTCCATGACAAGTACTATAGAACTTTGGCCAATATTTGAGTGTACATGATATTAACAGTGATGAACAGAAATTGTAAACAAATGCTGTTATGAGTAGAAATTTACAACCAGTTTTGAGAGATTATTGCAACCTACCATCGAACAATTACCACTGCAATGCAAGGCTTCTGAAGAACCCTAGCACCCTCCCATTGTCCCCTGAATACATAGGAAGTCTGTTGTCAAATTTCCTTAAAATTCATACTGAGAGATTTTGTAAAAAAGATATTAAATAGGAGAACATTAACTTCTCAACTGGCAATGCCGTAAATTCCTGTTTTCATCAATTGTGCTTTTTGTGCTCATGCATAAACACATGTCCCACCTGAAAATGGTATTTTCATTGTGTAATTTCAATCATAAAAATGAAAAATGGAAATGCAGCGGATGTATGAAATGAGCGTTAAAAGTACTAAAATAAAAACAAATAAAAATCAGTTTTCAAATGAAAATTTTTCAGAAATAATTCTTGGTGAAGGATTTAAATCAAGTTCAACAGCACAAAAAATTCTCAAATTAGATAATATGGCATTATAAGTTCATTACTTTTGAAAAGACCCTATTTTTAATATGTAACTTGACATCAGCTCCTACAGTGATATGTCCAAATAATTTGTAATAAGCTCCTTGCATACGACAAAATGATATGCAATTGAAACTTTTATGTCATGGGTACTAAATAGTTTTAATTCCTACTTAGTATGATGTTTTCACACAAGCTCAACTAAATAAATGAACAGGAGAAAATTAATTACCTATGATGAGGCTAAATTACTGTAAAATATCTGTTGAGAAATTATGGTTGAACCATTTTTAGTTATTACTAGAAGAAATTAAAAACTAAAAAATTATTTCCTAATAAAGAGTTTACAGTTTTGTTAATTTGAGGCATAACTACAATTACAACATTAACATACTTGCAATGAAATGCAAGAATTACAACACATGTTAACAGTATAACCAAGGCTAAGACTCAGAATAATTGAAGATAAATAATAAATTTAAGTAGCTACTTAAATTCGTAACTTAATCCAATCAATCAAGTAAAACTAACCTGACACTGTTGAGCCATCTGGTTACAGGTGTACCTATGAACTTTAATGATGCAGTTCTTTGATAGTTGTCCACTGTCCAGCAGATGGTTCAGGTTTGTAGACAACACAATGCAGCCATTTTTGCAGAACCCATCTGACAGGAGCAGACAGTATCGGTTGCCAACAGGAAAGGGCAGAATATCCTGAGGGCAAAAAATGTGTCAGTTTTATTAATAAAATGCAGTTCATTTCAGGTCCATCTGAAATCTCTATTGGGAGCTACTGAAGAGCAAGTTTTAGAACATCTAAATGGTACTACAATTAGTAGCTCAGGAAGTAAAAATGCCATCAAAAAATGGATCACAGAAACACTTCATATAATCACAAAAACACAGCTTGTAATGATTTTCAGTCAGGTATATGACACATTATTTATAGGAATCACAGTGTACCAATAAAAAATCTCCAGCTTAAATTAAGAACTGAACTTAGAGTATGAACTTACAGTGTACAAGTTCAAACCTCCATGAACATATTCAATTTATAAAATTTTACATTGAAGAAAACTTAAGTAATTAGACAGACTTTTAAAATGAATGTGGAAGGGCACACTCAAAATCTTGAGCAACATTTATGAAATTAAGAGAAAATGAAGCAGGATTCTTTAAGTTCCTAATGCTAATAGATATTTTTTCTGATATCTATGCAAACAAATAAAAACTATCCATTGAATTTTAAAAGAAAATTAGATGTGTTTAGTAAGCTAAAAACATCAATAAAAAGATCTTGATTGTTTGCCTACAGCTACAGTCCTCAGGTATTTCATGCTAGCAATTGAACTCACTTCTTTCAAGTATGAAGCAAAATGGGTACACACATTTATTTAACAGGATTATTATTGAGAACTTAATGTATATAAAAAGTAGAGCAAGCTACTATAGAGACTGGCACTAAACATGACTGGCAAACATCAGCTACTGGATATGTTGGCTTTAATCCAATCAAACAAAATTGCAATTTGCAATTCTGAATGTAAAACATCTTCAACTAGAATTATATGAGGTGCTCAGAGCATGCTGTGCAACAAAGTCCTAGCACTGGTCCTGAGAATTGTAAGTCCTCTGGCACTGACAGTCCTAAGTCCTGTGGTACCAAGGATCATAAGTCCTGTGGTACCAAGGATCATAAGTCCTGTGGTACCAAGGATCATAAGTCCTGTGGTACCAAGGATCATAAGTCCTGTGGTACCAAAGATCATAAGTCCTGTGGTAACAAGGATCATAAGTCCTGTGGTACCAAGGATTATAAGTCCTGTGGTACCAAGGATTATAAGTCCTGTGGTACCAAGGATTATAAGTCCTGTGGTACCAAGGATTATAAGTCTTGTGGTATCAAGGATCATAAGTCCTATGGTACCAAAGATCATAAGTCCTGTGGTACCAAGGATCATAAGTCCTATGGTACCAAGGATCATAAGTCCTGTGGTACCAAGGGTCATAAGTCCTGTGGTACCAAGGGTCATAAGTTCTGCGACATTGAGGGCCATTAGCCTTGTAAAACTAATCGTCACAACATCAAGAGGAACCCATAATTATCATGAAAATACCATGAAAATACATAAGCAATGATCATCATGAACCTACAAGATATTTTTACATTATAAATCCCCATGCAAATGTGTTCAATGAAAAATTATTTGTTGCACACTTCTTACATTTACAAATTGTGGTTTCCTTGAGATATGAGTAACTTATTTTAAAAAGTATACTTCACTGCCTGGCACTATAAAAAAAGTATGCTGATAAAGCTACTACTGTGTTTTCATTAAGAGGACTCACCAACACCTGAAGCACAACATTTTCAAGATCCTCTCCACTGAAAATAGCCTGAAAAAAAGTTTAAAATAATAAAAAATTATTGAATGAACTATGATATGAATAAACATGTAATAATGATCTAACTTATCATGGTAAGTGAATCAGCACATCAACTTATTCAATGGTAAGTGATGCAAATGAAATACAGAAACTATTACAATGTCATCCATCTTTTATGTTGAATAACTTTTCATTATTTGAAAAAATCCATCAAATTGACAATCTACTCCTGTTATAATTTTTTAAATATCAGTCCCAATAACCACATTCAAGTCCCTATTGAGAGGAAATTCATTCCAGCAATAACAGTTATTGTACAAACTTTAATATTACATACCTACAGCACTGTAATTGACTGTCTCTAAGAATTACATGTTTTTCAAATGCATTACAATTAATTTTCTAATTCAAGAACAATAGTACACAAACCAGAACAGGAGAATTTATTTCAGTAAATTCATGACTAACATTAAATACCAAAAAAGCATAATTTTTCAGTGTTCTACTTTTTTCACTCCTTTGCTTCTATAAACCTCCTTGCCTTCCCCTTCAAAAAGCAGTTCCTACTCTCTTTCACTTGCTGAACTTTTTAAAGAAAACAGGCAATGTTAGTTTAGCATAAACAAGAAGAAAAATAAAGTTTATCATGGTATTCTAAGCATACTAACTATTATAATGAGATAATACAACTAGTAAAGAAACCATACACTTTGTTACAGTTGTTTACCAAGTTAGTTTATTGAAGGTTAATATCCTGTTCTGGTGACCAGCCACTTCAAATGAGCACAGGTAATCATTTGTATAACAAACTGCCATTTTTTCCCCTTGTTGCATTGATGATATATCAGATACAAATTTAGGGTTAAATTTAATTCTTTAATTCAATTTTTGAAATAACTCCAAAATATTTATTGAACTAAAAAATAAAACACTTGAGGCAGATAGTGTTAAAGAGTTAAGGAACAGGTAGCAGAACCAAATAATACTTAATAGTAATAAAATAACAAATGTCAAAGAAAGAATACTGTATACAGTAAAGAACCCTTAACTTAAAACATATGCAGAAACAAAATTACGTTATGATACAGTTCAAATGGAGCCCCAGCGTTAAAAATAGAAACTTTCCTAAAATTACTCACATTCAAAGCTCCAGCTGTGAGAGATGCCATATTCTGCTCAAAATTCCTTGTCTAAGTTTTTAAAATGCAAGGTTTTAAATCGTCCTAAAAACACTTTCAGAATGTAAACTGCTCACCTAGCCTACAATTATGCATACCCACATCCGCTATCAGAAGTTTAAACTTCGGTTTAAAACAACGGACTGATAATGGACCGAATGTCGTTATTTCTTAAAGACGCTCACTTCCTTTGGTTGGTAGAACTGGAGCCCTCCAAAAAGGCTCCAAATAGGCTTCTGGCAAGTGTAGTGACACTCAGCCCACCAGCCTGGACTCCAGTAACTGCACTGCAGCTCAGATTCTTGTCACAATTTCAGTTTCTCTGTAAAAGGTTCTTAGGTACTTGTCAAAGTTTCCACCACAGTACAGTAAAGAGAAGTACGATCATATGGGGGGGTTGGCAATGACCACCCCAACAACGGTTTTCAGGCGGGAACGTAATCCATGACGTAATAATTGTGTCTTGGCGCTGATTGATAAATTTTTGAAGATGCGGGGCTTCGGCTTCAAACGCCGAGATGACAGAAAAACTCACGGGCGCAGCGGGCTTCGAACGTATGACCTACCCATTAATGCATCTAGTAGTTCCAATCCCTTACCCACTCGGCCACCGGAGCTATACCTTCACGCGACGTTTAAACCATTTTAACACTAGCACAAACAAAACAAAAACAAAAACGTATATTTCCAATAAAGTTGGTACATAAGAAATGTAACATCATTGGTTTTTAAAAATGCCTT
>VCRD01002250.1:82053-94353 GCA_006783055.1 Trinorchestia longiramus | reverse complement strand
ACATTTCCAATTCCGTATTATGGTTCCAACCGAGGCTATAGAAACACACAGTTGTACACTTATCTTCCGATATCCCAAACCTTCATTATGGAGCTCCATAATACGTTCGCGAAGATCTTGGTTGATGTCCTTATTCTTACCCATGCTTACTACATTTCAGAACGGGAGCTGCTGTACCAATGACACGTTATTGGACATGAATGCTAACGAAGTTCTGTTACCAAGTGGTAGAATGTATTAGAACATTCTGGAATAATCCTACAATAATTTTCATGTATAATATCGGGAAAAAAGTCGGGTATTGTAAACTTTTGTTTACGTATTTATTATACATGTTCCTGTATATTTTTTTATTCAATATTTGTGGGTTTGAGATATATTATTTACCTTTTTATACTACTGTTTATGTATGGTCCAATTTCCATAATTGTACGTCGTCTATAAATGTGTAATCTGGCGATTTAATCAACATTTTGTATTATTTTGCCCCCACCGTATGTATGTACATGTATCTACCTATGTGTGTGTGAAATGTTAAATGGAACTCATGGAGAATTACAAGATTAGTGAGGAGTCCAAGCGGAGGCTTCATGTGGGCACGGCCTTATAGCTAACAACGCTAGCGGAGGCCATTCCACTGAGCTGAGTTAGTTCAGTTAATCATCAACTGTCACAGTGTGAACTTTGTCGTAGTCTGTCGCTCGGTTTGAATCGGACATTGTTGTTTATTTCGAGGCACATGACTGCATTTCTAAGTCGATACTGTTTGTATACAAAGTTTATTGCTAATTATATGTATCAAAAATCCCGAACAAGTGTGGGATTGTGAACTGTCGGGGGTTTTACAATAAGGAGAACAGGTGCCGCATGTTTTGCCTGTCGAAAGAGTAGTCTGAAAGTCAGAAGTAGCTTGATGTTATTCCACCTCGTGAAAACTTTGTTACTGATCCAGACAAGTTTTTCGTTTGTGAGATACACTGCGTGCTGACCCACCTTTGATCAAATTGCATGGTGGTCCTATGCGACCTGAAATCCCTCCCAGTATCTTCAATGTGCCTGCTTCATGTCTGCCATCTCCAAACCCTGCACCTCGCCCGACAAAAGTTGAAGACCAACAACTGAGGTATTTTCTTCAGAAGGATAAGGTTACTTCATTTGATGCTTTTAAACCTGAACGTAACCTGCAGAAGCAGTATAAGAACTTGATTATTTCAAGATCGAAAGAAAGGCTTGTGTGTTTGTTCATGACCGACAAGTGCAGTGAGTATAGCCTGTCTGTGATTGTCGAAAACAAGCCCACTTTGAGTTCCCTACTGACGTTCAGTGCGTTCAAGAACGGCATTAGTACCACTGTTTAAGACATTTCATCCTAACAATGGTTTGAGATCGTATACGCAGTCCGACAAAACTGTGCGCTTGGCAATGAACTATGTATGACATCCTGTTTGACAAAACGATCCGAAATGTTGTCACTCTTCAAGCTCACACGTCAACCTATGTCGACACCGAGAAGGAGAAGAAGTTGGTATTTTTGACATGTCAGTTGGAACTTTTATCACAGAAGCAGTTTTCCAAGAATGATTATTGTTTTGCTCTTCAATCATACCTAAAGTGTAATTATGAACAGCTCAGAGACTTTTTGGTGCTGCCATGCAAACGCAAGCTGCAGTACATCACTTCATCTATTGACAAGGACCAGGTGCTGAGGGAAACATTTGACAAAGTCCAGACAGTGCAACAGAAGGATGTGTTTCTCTTGGTAGATGAAGTACAGATTCGCCCAATTGTTTCATTTTCTGGTGGTTTGCTGAGTGGCATGGCCGAGAACAACCGAAACTGCAAGGCCACTTCTATTCTATGTATTATGATGAAGTCGCTGCACAAAGGACCTAGTCTGATGATTTCTGATACCCGTCCACAAGCTGACGGCAGCATACCAGCTTGAGCGCGTAAAGGAGGCTGCAGCTGCTGTTGAGAGAGCAAGTGGACGTGTCATCGGGCCTATCACAGACAACCACAAGGTGAACCAGCAGTATTGTATTGTAAGCTATTTGAACGAGTAGGTGATTGCAGTGCCACAGCCAAGCATCCTCTTGACAACGAGCGTGTCTGGTTTCTCCTTTTTGACACTGTACATCTGCTAATCAACTGGAGCTGAACAACTGGATCTACATCTGCTAAACAACTGCATCCGCAACAACTGGATCAATGAGAAGGGTCAGAAGATCAGTCGTGACAATGAAACAACGGCATCATTTGCAGACGTCTAAGAACTGTAGGAGTCAAAGAAAGGCAGTATTCTGATGACTACTACACTCACTCAATTTGTTGTCAACCCCTCAAATTTGCTGTCAACCCCTCAGAGAAAGACTAGCTGAAGAATGCAGTCGTTCTTCTGACCTCTGTCAAGAAGGCCCGGTTGGCTGACTAATTGCTGCAGTTTGATAGGTTTTTGCTTCTATGTCTGTTTGTTTATTTACGTGATTGTTTGTTTCTTTGTTTGTTTGTTTGTATTGGAAAAGTTTTAACTATAATTCATTTTGTAAAGTCTAAAACTGCAGCAACTCAGATTTCTATGAAGTCGCCACTAAGCTCATACAATAATACATGTTAAGTCCGGCTAAAATTGATATTTCAAAGCATTACAATGCTTTAAACGATTTAAAATTTGCTGTAAAACCTTATTGTCTTTTCTATTGCTCTGAAGAAGTCATTTTTGATCAATTTGTCCAATAGAAAATGTTATGTTACTAAGAATGCAATGGCCTTCGCTAGCGTAGTCAGCTACATGGTCGTGCACGTCCTGTTTATAGTAGTCCTTTATATATGTATATATATATATATATTTATATATATATATATATATATATATATATATATATATATATATATATATATATATATATATATATATATATTCAAGGATCCAGTTACTCCCAGATCTAGTAGTCGTAATATTGGTAGTAGAAGTAGTAGTAGAAGACGTAGTGGTATTCGCTTTAGTAGTTAAAGCAGTTCTAGCAGTTTTAGTAGTTTTAGTAGTTCCTCCTTACAATGAAAGAAAAGTCTTCCGTAAGTACATGCCTTGATAAAGGTGTCCTAATATGGTTATGCGGTTTGATGGCACATTATTTCTGTTTCCTATCCCAGAAACACTAACACCTCCCCTCCGAGTGATATTCCGTCTTTTGTTTCCTTGAAATCCGTCGCCTTCCCCTCGCTCGTAGGTGCCCCTTGTAAAATCGTCACTGCTTCTCGCACTGTTGCTCACCCGATCAATGCCATATTCATTTGAACTCCCTTGATTTTCCGACAGCTGCTTATATAATCCGTTGGTATTTTCTTGAAACATGCCTCCTGACTTTTGGCTCCTTTTTCGTACTTGGTTCTTGCTTTAAATGCGTACTGTGTTCATTTAACCGTTGGCTTCTTATTTGATGCTTCCCACGGTTTCGAGGCGAGTGTAGACATATTTCAACTGTCTTGGAGTTCAGAACTGCTTACACTGCATGATAGCGTGCTGTGTTGTTTGTATTTTTGTGAGTGCAACGGTTGGGTTTTAATGGCCTTGTGGCCAAGCTGCTTGCACTCTTCACGTATTTATTCCCCTTCACACATTCTTGCACATTACCACATCCCTGCACATTACTATACATCACTCTACATCAGGGGTCACCAAACTACGGCCCGCGGGCCGAATCCGGCCCGCGACGTCAGTTCACCAGGCCCGTCGACGTTGAACTGACGTCGCTTCCTCGGCTCGTGGTAGCTCCGCCTACGCTCTGAGCTTTCGTTCTGGCTTGCAAGTATTGAACAGAATGATTATGCGGCCCGCGCTCGTCATTCTTTCAGTTATCCGGCCCACTGTGAAAAAAGTTTGGTGACCCCTGCTCTACATTAGCACTACTACCACCTCAAGTATGGAGAGGAAAATTTTCAAAAGGTTCATACAATTTTGTTAAATTAGTGACTTATTTTACACATAAATTCAAGTCGACGGATATGAGTTGGGGTTTGAAATCAGATACACAATGGGAGGCATGTATATATTGAAAACGATAAATTGTATGCCTTCACTATTTTGCTCTACAATACAGTACGTGCAAAGTGTTTACATTTCAAGACACATCATGGACCAAAAAATGCAGCATGTTAAAGTTTGTTCAGGGTAATCGGAATTAAATTAATATGGAATAGATTTTAAATACTACCAGGGGATTTTTTCGTTTATCCTAATTCCGGTAGAATACTCGAGCAAGATTCGGCCAATTTTGAAAATATGAGTTAATTTTAGATTTGTTGGGGAACTTTGGACAAACTATGACAAATATCCTAATGTATGAGTAAATTATTCCCAACCAATAGAGTAGGGCATCAATAAATTATGGGAATAGTTTACTTCTTGGTCTTTGAAATTTCTGGCACGACAGGTATCCATGACAAACAGAAATGAAAATATCTATGACCAACACGAAAAGACGGATGGAAATTCATCAATTGTTTGTAGTCGTTTTTGATTGCGAGCCATCACGTTTTTTTTCATTACGAACCATTATATTTGATTTTTAATTTCATTTACTGCACTCATTGAGAAATTCAATCACAATGACAGAGTACTGCTTGCTTAACGAAAGTGAGCACTTCATACCGAACATATCTTCAATATGTAAGCCCTTTGAACTTTCACTGATTGAACCAAATGCAGACTGATTTTGAATTAACAATATTTATCAAAATATGAACAAATATAGAAGTTTTGAGGCGCAACAACTAATAAAATTATTTTTAGAACAATTTTAGGCACTTACCTATGTGAATACTGCATACTGCATGGTCATATTCAGTTAGCTGGAGAGTGCCATTGTGTATTGAGGTCGCTTGTCCGAAATAATTATCTCTGAAATGTCTGAAATGATTAAGCAGGTGATTTAATGTATCATGTATTTCCAACAATTTAGAATTCACTTCCTCCTACGTGCTAACCATTTCAAATCTAACGCTCAATTAGAAAGTTATTTTTAAATTAGTTTCGGGGGGGGCTATGATTACTGCAGGATTAGTTGGATTCGATTATTGGGCCGGTGAAATTACAGGAAGTTCAATTACTTCTACCGGAAATTGACTTTCCCAAGACGGTTTGAGTGCGGAAGGCAGATAGTTTTAATTGTGCATGTAAGTTAGCTTTCAGTGTTGCAGGCTACTGTAAGGTCAGAATTATTTCTATTTTTCCTAGTGACTAAATAACGTCCTTGTACCCTACTCAAATTACTGCGTTGAAGGTAAATGCTATCAATGCACCTGATTACCATCTGGAAGTAACATGCTCAGTAATTATTACTCTGTAAATTATAGTAGATGCATGTGAACGCATTTGAGTCAATTGTATTGTCTCTTTGACATATACCGTTTCATGCCACCTCTGAAGTTCACTGCAGCTCCTCATTTAATCGTGGAGGAATTTTGTTTCAGTCGTGAAAATCTAAAATAATTCTAAAGCGTAACGATGTGGATGGATGTGCTTGTCAAAAGATTGGAGGCATCTGAAAAATACTACGAACCGCTTGAATATTACGAATTCTTCCTTTTTTGTGTTCGTAGTTATGTAAAACAAATGTTATGTCTATATGTACACCGTTTGATGAATCAAAAGTTATTCTTGTATAGTTTACTAGCTCAATTGTTTCAACGTAAACAGCAAATGTTATATATAATCTTTCGGAATTCAAGATAGGATATATATTAGTTCTCGGCCAACAAGTGTCTCTATCGTAGTATTTTTGAAAATGAGCAGCTCCCCCACAAAGCAATAATTTGATTTTTGGAAAAAATTCGGGAAATATTTCTTAATAGCAAATTTCTTTTAATGGGTCTATGTCAGCATGGATGCTTGGGAGAGTCAACACATATAGTGTGCATGCGTATGTATAAATGAAAATAGGTATTTTTTTATACAGAGAGTACCTGGCTTACGACATTTCTGCTAACGGCAACTGGCCGTTATGAACGAACGCTCATAAATCCTATTAATTCATCAATCGCTTTACAGGGTTTCGTTCGTAGCTTTCCAACCAAGCTTAGTACTAGTTTCTTAGCTCGCGCGTTTGAATACATGGTGACACGATGGACAAACGAGGAAAATGCACACTCAGTAAGCCATATTGGATTGTAGATTTCGTTGTCATCTCTGCGTTCCGTAGTTGTTTTCCCGTTTTCAACCTTCTCTGAATATCTAGCTGCAGGCTTTTCCGAATAAGTCTGTCGCTCTGATTACTAGTCAGAACACTATATTTTGTTTGTTTTATATTTATGTACATGTTTCTTATCATTAGGTAGTACAATTTACGTATATAAGTGCATATTTCTGTGACGTATAGACCTAAGTTCCGACTTACGCACCAAACCGGCTTACAAACGTTCGTAGGAACAAAACTCGTTTGTAACCCGAGGACTCCCTGTACGATCTTTTAAATGTCATTTTCCTTGGGCTGACCATGACAGACCTTTCTTTTTGATCCATTGTATGCAAAAATATACTATGTATGGTCCTTTTCGAGGTGGTTGATGTATTCTAAGTACCTTTCAGATGAGTTATGTAAAATACACAAAAATTACGATGGTTTTAATTTCAATGCAAGAGATATCCAATTTAAAATCTATATAAGCTATCTCAAACTGACCTCAGACTGCCGTATACTGAGTACTGTGCGATGGCATCAGTAGATGTAAAGTTTAATAGAAATAGGACAGAAAAAGGAGAAATGAAGAACAAATTATTAAGCGTCGGGAATGACCTACAGAGGGTTCCCAC
Organism: Trinorchestia longiramus; assembly: GCA_006783055.1. NCBI lineage: Eukaryota > Metazoa > Arthropoda > Malacostraca > Amphipoda > Talitridae > Trinorchestia > Trinorchestia longiramus. The sequence continues at coordinate 87,545 of VCRD01002250.1, read as the reverse complement.
TTCCTGTAATCTTTAGCTATGGTAGAAAGCAGCACAAACGATAGTACTAATAAAGAGGAGTAAAGAGGACGGAAACCTTTTTACAGGCCCAATTATCAGGTGCAGGACACCAAGATCTTTGAAAGAAGAACGCCAACAAATGCAATCGCAAGACTTTGCTAGAAATTTGGACCTGCATCAAATATCAGGCAAACTTGCTGTCATGCTAATTGGTGAAACTGTCTGCAGTTTGTGACAAGAGGTCTAACCACTAGCCCTGAACCGATCTAGTATCATACGGTAGCGATTACAGCATCTTTCCTCATTTCGGAAAAAAATTCAAGGCAAGTTCGACCCTCAGTTCTCACGCTGAGTACTGGGATGGAAAACTTATCAAATATCTCATTGACACTGAGACTGAAGATAGATTGCCTGTGCTACAGACAGATAATGACCAATCGAAGTTTCTTGTGGTCCCAAGTTACCGTCAGAAAAGGAGAAGAGCAAAGTCATATTTTTTGTTCTGAAAACGGGAACTTAAAGGAAATTTTCTAGGGGAAGTACTTTCACACAACCAGCTCTAATAGTGGTCGAGGTAATTATTTTGCACTCTTTGTAACAGCTACTTGGTAGTCAGCTTTGCATATTAGTTGTCGCCATCAAATCTTGGAGTTGATTGTTACAGCGGCCTCTCTGAAGCCATGACGAATGTATCTGCTCGCGATGTTCTCTTGCGCAAGGGCTTCAAAACAAGATGGCAATATATTGATAAGGCCACAAATGGAGACTCATCAACAGATGATTACATGGACATCGCTGCAGCCAACTTCAAAGATAAGATGGTGCAGATTTTACAGATGGCTGTTAAAGATACTCAGCCCAGAGATGACTATAGTTGATTTCTGGAGTTGGGTATCATCATCATCATCATTGGTGCTATCCCTATTCAATGGATTCATTTTGCAGCAGGCGAAGCCATGCACCAAATTCAATGTTCGACAAAAGTGATCGACTTTAACGGGATATTTTACAGCCTAACAGAATATTTCAGTAGAGTCAGGGCAACAATTTTCCCAAATTCAATTCACTTGAGTGAAAAACAGGTATAACGCTATTGCACACATATGTAAATTTGTGATTAGGCGTGTGTTGTACATAAAATGTTGAGAATAATGATCATTACATTTATAAACTTGATTTCATAAGTAAATTGATTAATGGTCTGGTAAAAAATGCCATGAATGAACAAATCGATGTTACGTCAATACTGTTTTTTGCACTAGCTATCAGTTTTTGACGATATAATGTGCATGTTGTATTATTTATTTCAGACGGTGTGTCTGTTTTTGCATGCTAAAGAAAATGAATGACATCGTTTAATTCTAATTATTACATAGTAATTTGAAGTTTATAATTTTTTATTTTTGTTTCTACTTCTTCCTGTTGTGTAATATTACTTTGCTTATATGTTTCAGGTTGGCGGCATGAACTGGTCAGATCAGATGTACAGGCAGATTGAGGTCCAGGCAACTACACACTAGTCAAAGGCTAAGTAATACACACCCAACTTCGTCATCATTCTCGACACTTTGTGCGACTTAATCCGCAGCAGCTTTAGTATTGTCTAGGTGGAGATCCACTCCTGAAATTGTCTGCATTATTGACGACACAAAATTATTGTCATTATAAGTTGCAATTTTGGTCAGCTTTGCTCGTACATATGTACATAGATGGAACCTGCAGAGGGGGAATAATTAAAAACTACGAGTTTGGCCGTCCATTATTTTAATGGCAAGTGGTATTTAAGCAGGGTAACAATTATTATATCGTATAATAAACATCATGACATTCATTACACCTACCTATGTCATATTTTAGTACTGAAATTAGAAAAGTAATTGAATTAGTAATAAAACGACATACATAATTAAGCAAATATTAGGTTGTTCGGAAAATGATGGCTGATTTTAGACAAACTTTTTTAATAATCAAATGAGTGACATTTGATGCTCAAATTCGGCAAAGTATGAACCTTGAACAGTCATGCATCTTTGCTATTTATCAAGACCATTTATGCCACGTCGATGAAAATCTTGTGACTTAGAAGGTAGGAAATCCGTGGAAGTAGATTCGATCTCTTCTTTGGTTTTGAAAGTCATGTTGCTCAAAAAATTGTCCTAATGTTTGAAGAAATAATAATCGGTTGGAGAAAGATCAGGAGAATAAGGTGGATGTGGTAGAGTTTCATATCCCAAGTCTGTGAGTTTCTGTAGAGTCGTTCATGCAACATGAAAGCGTGCAATTTCATAGAGCAGAATTAGACCTCATTGATTCACCAATGCTGGGAACATTTTCTGTAAATGAGTATTCGTTTTGGTAATTTGATGGCCGTAAACATGGGCCGTGCTCTGATTAGCATTCAGAAAACTGTAATGGACAACTCCAATTGCACACCCCCACACAGTCATCATGATTTTCTGTGGGTGAAATTTTGACTTTGGAAAATGTTTGGGCACCTCATTACGATTAAGCCTTTGACCTGATGGTTTACAATTATCATAAAAAATTTGCTTATGGTCACAGGTGACCATACAATTAATAAATAAAACTCTAATGTTTCGCAAGAAGAGCATTGAACACAATCCAAAACGCCTTGCTCGTTGAAATTCATTAAGTTCATGCGGGACCAATTTGTCAAGATTGTTGACCTTGCTGATTTGCTTCAGATGGTCTGACACTATTGAAATGCTGATACAAAGTCGCCGATAAATTTCCCTAACACTCTGTCGTGGAATTTGCTCGACAATTGAATTCAAATCTTCATTCTTAAGAATGGGTGGCCGACCCCTACCATCTTCTTCTTTGAGGCTCTCATCTCCACCACGAAATTTTTGAAACCCTCTTCGTACTGTCCTTTCACTTCTTTTGCTTTCTCCTCATGCCTTTTGATGTTTACAGTAGTTTTAGCAACATTGTTGCCGAGCTTGAACTCATGCAAGAAAAGTAATGGCAAGTCTTCTTTTTGTATGTGCAAAATTATGGGCTTTGTCACTTCTAATATGAGTTGTGGATGAAATAATTATAACGATATTGTAGAGCACCTGTAGGTATCTCTTGTTCATTGTTTACCTGAATTAAGGAAAAAATTCAATAGTAAAACCAATTTTAAAGCATGCCACCTGAAACGGCCATTATATTCCGAACAACAAAATAATATATGCAATATGCCACGATAATAGTCCAATCAACTTGCAAGATTTTAATTTATAAATGCCTGGAAAGATATTCCTCGTGCTGTTTGCGGTTGGACAAGAAATTCTTGCACAAAGTGAGGCGGACATCAACGTGCCCCGTGGTTCAGCCTCTTCATCGCAGGCATAAATGATGGATTTCATTGCATCGGTGGTTGATGTCTCCATCAAGTAATTCTGGAATTTTTATGTCCACAATGGATTCAGAGACTTCAGTACCAGAACTGATAACTGCATTGTCAACGCTCTGCTGGTGGTCTTTCTTTGTACGGGCCTTGCAAGTGTTCAACGACCGGCTATTGGCTCTGTTACCAGACAGTTGAATGTACTCCACTCGGGTATATCCACCTTTATCTCTTTTTCGGTCAAGATATAATGCGTTGGATGTTTCCCCTTTACATACAACTGGATAATATACAGACTCTCCGTTTGTCACATGATGTCCTTTATGGGTTAGAACATGACACACCAGAAGTACAGGATCTGGCGTTCCTCTTATCCCATGACTTAATTAAGGAAAGAGTAGTACTCCGATAGGTGTCCGTTTTCGAGGCTCATGACTTTGGAACTGAATGACATATGCCTTACCGATACTTCAACACAGCCTCCATCTACGTGCTGAACAAAACCGTTTTCACTTTGCGTTGCAATGTGCGATAATTTGATTTGCACATATATTATGGTATTTCATTTTTAACACTATTAGACAGTCTGTAATATAAAAATGTCGTATCAAAACTTCAGAGGTATACAATATTATAGAACTAGCTATTACTACGTACACTAATCAAGTCTAGTCAGACATACACGCAAAATGTCAACAGTGGATTGTCAATAGTGGACACAGAAATAGAGTGGATTTTGTTAGGCCGCCGAAAGTTAGCAGAAATAACCTTGATTGCAGCTAATTGGCTCGAGTACAGTTTCCGAAGTTAGTGGGAACGGTAATCTGAAAATTTTAAGGTTATCTATACAGCGTAGCTCTACGTGAATTAGGGAAGCTGTGCCCACCCCATCAGGCTGGTATCAGATCGTGAAAAGAATAGAACAAATTTCATTGATTGTATGTTAAAATAGTTTTTATGCTCATGAATAAATTCAAATGTCTCGTAATTTTATGAGGAAGACAAAAGAGTTTTGGAATTTGTTCTCTTATTATTATCTAATATATTTTGGAAGTTATACCTTAGGAAAAACTCTATCTCTATATCTAGAAGTGCAGTGTTGCACCTAAATTATTTGTCAGCTCTAACATTAATAAAAAGATGCTACGAAATTGAAATAAATGTCAACCAATTCTTTGAGTTGCGAGGGATCAATCCCATAATTCGATTTATCTAGGATGATAATGGAGGTTTTATCAGAGATTTACCATTTCGGTTTGTACTGTGTGAGTGAATGTGTGGGGATTTGCAATTGCAAGAAAATACGATGCACAACATCGATTCATCAAATATGCAGAGGCGCACAGTACTTTACGTCTATTATTGAAGTCAAAATAACAGTGATGCTGCCATGACATATATACAAAGTTCAATATGTTCATACTGGGTAGGGCGGAAAAAACTGAAAACACCTTTAATGAAAAATCTTGATTGTTTAGCAGCTCGTATTTTGCCTTGTCGCATATCATCCGGAAGCCTGTTAATTTGACCTTAGAGGTAAAATTTTGTTAAGGTTGTGTACCGTAAAATTGCTTAATAGTGATCACTCACTAACATCACTCTTCAGTCCCAACCTTCAGACATCTCGTGTCTCCGAGCGGGTATTAAATGTCTTTATATTTTATCTTAGTCGCAGTGAGTGCCTGAGGGATTAAGGGATCATCGAGGAACCCAATAGGAGAAAAGGCAGTTAAAGGCAGAATGAATTTAATAGTTTATGTTTAGGCATCTGAATATTCTGTTAATCATTATTTCTTTTTTCTTTGCACACGTCTTGACATCGAGTACTGGCCTACTCACATCTTGCCGGGACGTACAATGCAGGGCATAGTTGGAGCCCGTAGTTCTAGGTAGTAGGTCGGTTTCTTGTTTGTATTCATCCTGTCCGCAGACAGGATGGCTGATTTCTTTTTTCTTTGCTCTGCTGTTAGCTGTGAGTTGAATTTTTCAGGCGATGAGAGTTCTTGTTGGAGATGTTGACCTCAGAAGCGCTTGGTACAAAGTCAGTGACATATTGGTGATTGGAAAGCCTTAGAGCGGAGGGGGGTAGAATATAGTAGGAGAAAATAGATCGAGAAGTGGAAATAAGATAAATGAA
>VCRD01002250.1:52625-68956 GCA_006783055.1 Trinorchestia longiramus | reverse complement strand
TATATATATATATATATATATATATATATATATATATATATATATATATATATATATATATATATATATATATATATATATATATATATGAATACACTTAGCCTTTTTATAACACGAACGCCAATTTCTTTTTCAGAATAATTGTTTTGATACGAGTAACAACACTGTCACTTGACATTTAATGCAGCGTGAGATGAGATCATGTATTACTCGTATTGTGTTCATCACACAATGGCGAGGAATGGTTGGTCATAGAGTAAATTAACTGATATAGAGAAAATGGTTGAAGTATGAAATCAGAATTGTTCTCATTTATGCAGGGATTGAAAAAATACAATGAAAATTAAGTGTTTAGTAATTTAAAATAGTGTTATGCAGCTTTGTTGCTCAATGTTATGTATGTTATTCGATGTATAGAATGTACTGTAATGGCGATATTTTGATATGTTTTGCATTATAAGTTGCTCAGGCATCACAATTTATCACTTGCTATCGACTAAGTAAAGATTCGAATTTTCTGGCTCACTGGACTTAATCAGGGTATAATATTTTTCAGTTGGCCACGTTCATGAAGAGGAGAGAGAGTTTCCCATGAAGAGAGTTTTCCAGGTGCTTAATTAAAGTACAGCTCATTAACACGTCTCTGGCTGCAGCCCTGACAGTTTCTACTGAATAAGTGTTCAAATACAGGGTGTTCGGGATCAATTTAACTGTTATGGGAGGAGTTGACCTTTGCGACGCTGGCATGAGTACTACTGAAGGTCTTGATTGAGTGCAAGCTTCACGGTGAAGGCTGAAACATTCAATTCACGTGAATCCCCAAAGCCCAAATTTCAATGCCAGAATCCTCCGACACTTTTCTAGAGATTTTCGAGGATTTCTGCTGTACAAACACAATCAAATCATTTGTTATGTTACTTTGTTTTAGCTACAACTTCGTAATCTCCATTGTAATTCTCCAGTTCATGCCTGATTGTTTATACAGTGTTCAGGGAGAATTGGGTAGCAACCATAATCTTTTTATTTTGATTCTGCCACAGATCATTACGACAAAAATTGGTTACAGTCATCCATTCTATCCGTCAGGTAGGTTACAGTCATCCATTCTATCCGTCATCATGTATATGAATGGAGAAGGTTCCAAGCTTCTAAACGATGTGTAGTGTGCATCAATAACTCCAACCTACGGGGGAAAAAACGAATATAAGTATGCCATATTTACCCCAAATTTACCCTAGAGTAGTCCCCTAACGCCGCTGTAGATTCGTCTAAACCCGTGAAAAATTTACTGATCATCATTCTGTCTTAATTTTGAATTCTAATACGTTTCAATTAATGTTTATAGTTAAAAAACAATGTACAGAATAAGGAAACCAGACAGACTGATCCTTATAAGCTAATTAATTATGTATTTCCCGTCATTCATTTTTCAAATATATTTGCGTTTTTAAACACATCATTCACCAATTATGTTTGCTTTCAAGCTGGAATTCTTGATTTTGAGTCCTATTGCTTGAATCAGATCTATATTGAAATTATGACTTGCCCATGTCCAATTCTACAGAGTTTAAAAATCGAGTTCTGGTAAACCCATTGGGCAATGAGTTGTAAGAGGTTATAGTCATTTATTTACTTATAAGTCAGCAAACATGTGAACCCCATTTTTCACACATTATAAATTAAGTATTTAGGGAGTAAAGCTATCATTGTTCGAAAAACCATCTATCATTTATTTCTTGGCATACATATATGTAAAGCTGAAGCTACCTGTGTCGCCTAGTTTCTTGGTATTTCAAAGTGTGATTCCAAAGGTCAACCGAGTTTGCCCACCGCTCTAAAATAAACAACGTGTAGCGGCAGTTCAGCAATTAATGGGGCTGAAACTCAATGAATCTTTGTTTGCTACTGCCAAACACATGGCGTCCGATCCTCGCACCAAATCGGAACATGCGCTCTGACAGATGGGTGCCTGAACTAAGCAGTTTATTTGCAGGATATTCTCTTCTAGTGTTTTATTCTACGTCATTTTAGAGGAGAAGTTATAGAAATGGCTACTCAATACACGATTATTTCGCGGAAGGAATAACTATTCGTTCACTTTTAAAACTGATCTAATAAACTCTCACTTTGTTGAATTTAAATTGTCTATCATATAATTTCGTGTATTACCTCACTACGTAGTTTTAGAGAGCTGAAAACAAGAAACTACTGTAGGATTTACGTATAGAGATGATATCGCATGCGTGTAGAGAATGCACCAGTAAAACTCAATATTGGGTCGCTACTGTTGAGTTAAGGGGCACTTTTGTCACTTGCAGCTAACTCATTCATTCATGGAGTTCTTGCCTGGGTGGACGCAACAGCCTTGTTACAATTCATAGAAACTGTTATATGTCACTGCATAGGTATGCGAATTTTTTAGAGAGTTTGAACCATGATGTATAAAAGACACGGTAAACTTAAGGGAATTTTTACTCCATGAACTCAGTCTTTGTTTTGATATTTTCACGATATATATACTCCGTAGTGGAATATTGGTGTTTTGGATAACAATACATCTAAATGTTGTAATAAAGTTAGACGTAGATGTTAAATCGAATTTCATGTTATCAGGGCTAGATGAAAATTACATTTAAGCTCTGGCGACTAACATGACAAGTTAACATGCCCCGCAACTTCAATATTTAGAGATAGACATCATCTCATCCTTCATGGTCACTTCAAAATTAACACCCAGTTCAGTATGAGTATACAGGGAGTCCTCAGTTACGAACGAATTCCGTTCTTACGGACGTTCATAAGCCGGTTGGTACGTAAGTTGGAACTTAGGTCTATACATCACGGAAATATGCACTTACATACATAAATTACACTAGCTGATGATAAACACATGTACGCAAATATAATATAAACCATATATAAATAAAATTAAGTTCAAACAAGGGTGAAATCGAGAAAAAGCTACGAAGCACGGAGATGACAACGAAATCTACAATCCAAGATGGCTTACTGAGTGAGTATCTTCCTTGTTTATGCGCCACGTTACCATGTATTCAGCCGCACGAGCAAAGCAGCTGGTACTACACTCAGTTCGTAAGCTACGAGCGGATTGACGTAAAGCAGAACATGAATTATTACGATTAGGAATGCTGTGAACCAGCAACTACCAGGATTGCATTATCCTAATTTGTGCGAATATAACTCCAATAAAAGATTACATACGTTTTCGCAAACAATTTTGATATATTTGTCACCTTGCTAATCAAAGAATGAATATCTCTCCCACACCTAGCTTGAGACCGGCTGGTCACGTAATTCACCTTCTATATTGATTAGCACGATTCAATTACCACCACAGTAAAAATAAAGAAACTCAACTAATATACATCAGAGTACCTTTGTACTCTGATGAGATGAGATACTAGTAAGATGAATCTCTTATCTTAGATTCGTTAACTTATATTAAGCAAACACTGATGCCATCGGTTCACAATAGCATGTTACAGTCTATGAAATAAATTTGTGATTGATCTGTTCAATCACAAATTTGTAGATTGAAGGGTTATGTTGAATAACCCCTCGCCTTCAATGTGTTCATATAGGTCATAATTGAATGCGGTTATGATTCTAGATGATCCAAATTTGTATGATGTAGACTCATTTTAAAAGAGACCCTTAACATTGGAACAATAAGACAACAAATATTTGACTCACTAGCTCATTCAACCCTATTTTTTATTTTATTCCTATTATTCTAATTTCAGTATTTCCGTCCGCTTCACGAAGGAAATTCCACTCCCTTAATTATATTCACCAATAAAAAAAGTCATCAGCCTTACAGCTCACGCAATTCGGCTTTTCTTGCATAGTTAACGAGGAGCTCAACTACTTTTTAATATCTGTAAGTGGATCCCTCCCCATTCTGCAGTTTAGCACGCTGGATTCCTGTTGAAAAGATAAAGCCTTACACACCGGATTAGCTCGATATTAGCATTGACTTCTATATAAGTATACTCAAGTTTCATTTCTATTTTGCTATTTTTCCTCCTTTGACTCCCCTATACGTTAAACAACGAAATCTGTGCTAATTTCTTATTCTCTATGCTTCCATAAAAATGTATAATCTGTTCTGCCCTTACTGAATGAATTTTCCTTCCTTTGTGTTTTCCCTGAAAACACCCCTGTTGCTTCTTCCGAACCTTCTGACGGGAATGATAAGACTGTCGCTAAGCTTCGCCTTGATCCTGAATCCGTTAGTATGGTCGCAATGGCCTAGCCCTTTTCCTTTACCTTTTTCTTTCATTTTTCTTATTATAGCCCAACACGATGATTATTCTTGCACAAAGAAACTAATACGTGTGTTTGACACTACACTCATATTTAAATTATATTCGTCGTGGTTGAAAACACGTTCCAGTAATCAAATGGTGTTTAAGGCCTTTTTGTGTAAGCCTTAATGATCTGTGACACCTTATAGCTCATGTCATCAACAAAATTTCCTACACAACGATCAATTTTCTTCAACCACTACACGTTCTTATTTTTTGATCCCTAAATTCAATATGTTTCTCGTCATCTTCGTTCATGTTCGACAGCTCTCTCTGTTCTCAACAGGACTGTGTGTGTATTTACCGTGTTTCTATGAAATTTTGGTTGTTCAACTATGTATTTTTGAAGAAAAATATTACCCTAGGGTATTTTCCATTAGCTTGATAACTGTTTATTATTAATAATTAATCCCATTAGAAAAAACTACCCAACAATTTTTTAATAAACAAATCCCAACGGTTAAGTTTAAATCTATTATTCTATTTGGTTCCAAAAACGTTATTTCCTTCGTGATTGAAATTTGGCACATTCTGATAACAGCCCTTTGAATCAATAATGAATTTCATTATCCATCGTGTTTGTTAAAATGAAACCACACACTTTAAGTTCCATCATCAAGTTAGCATTCCAAATCCACAAAGCTCATGTCAGGAGAATTTTTTTGATTTTGGAAATTACTGTCTCCTTTATATAAGGCGGGTCACAAACGCAGCGCGTTCCAATTCCGATGGTTTGTTAGGATGATGAGTCCATTATCCAGGGGATAATGCTGTGTTTGCCAGAAACAGGCAAATAGATGTGGGGTGCAAAATGCTCATTTCGTTTCGTCTGTCTCATTTAGCGTCGGGACACTATCCCTCACTCACCATCTTCACTTTTTCAGCTTTGAAAAAATCATTTGGGCTCAAAAATTTTGATCTCAGGTCCAGGAAAAAAAAAACTTTAATTGATGAAGACGAGTGAGAATTACTTTTGTCCAATTTCATTTTTAAAATTTCATATCATTTTAGAAGTTAGGAAAAACTATTCAGATAACAGTTACAATAGCTTCATTCTAATTTCGTAATATTCTGTTCATTACATATATTGTTTAATTTTATATTTATTTACAGAGAGTTAATTTAATTATTTTTTAGCTCACAGGTGAAGTGGAGGATTGACACGAAGAAACAAAAATATGGATTTTCTAAATAAATACAACTGTGTGTTGGAACCAATAAGAGAGAACCCAAACACACTTTAGAGACACTTAATGATTAGTCTAAGCGACTAAATATTCACTTTGCATTGAGAGTTACAACCTCTTTAGGATCTTGATTAAACGTTAGGGATTGTTTTTTTAACTTCCAATGGGCTATAAAAAAGGCAAATTGAATGACATGATAATTTTAATACCAAAAGTACTACAATGTTTGGTTTATATTTTGCATATTTGGTAAAACGAATGCACCACGATTGCCGGAAATACGGGCAATTAAACATAACTGCAACGATTGATACTCCTGCTTAATGTGAGTTACGAACTGTAGTCGGTTTTTAACAAGCCGAAGGACGTGGTGCTGTTGAAATCTATCGCAGAATAAGCAAAATGCACGATGACTCCTCTAAAGTAAGGGTAATGTTCGGGAATCGTGTAGAAAATTTCAAGCTGGGCGAACCAACGTTCATGAAGAAGGTGGGCAAGGGCGCAAGTCTGTCGCTACAGTAGGCCTCTTTCACAGAGCCTCTTTCAGAGTGTACAATTTATTGCATCATAGTGTCACGAAAGTGTGTAAATTTAGTGAGTAATTTCGGATATATGCGTGAAATAACATTTTTGTCACAGAAACGCAATTTGGTCTCTTGTTTAGACTGCCTTATCAACTTTCTTTTACTATGAAGGTAGGGAACCAAGATTAGTCATTGACATTATATGCGTACATGTTGCAACTCTTGTTCAGATATACTACGCGAATAGCTCATCGATAAAAATCTATATGTTTTGAAACGTAAACTACTTTTGTGGCTGCCTGTAAACCATAGATAACTGTTACATCTGCCTGACTGCACATATACAGGCAGGATTGACAATGAAGAAAAGGATGATTATTGAATACCCACATTTTCCATCTGTTGTTTGACCTTTCCCACATTCAGACAGCTTACCAGTTCCAACTCCACCTCAAAATATTGAATTTGAAGTAAAAGGTAAAGAAAGTGTGTAATAAAAAGAACCTAGCATGCGTTCCACATCACATGATAGAGATTTTGAGGATAAGCGATGATTCATTGTACCAATTGAGTCAAGTAGAACTGAATTGTCTCACTCGAGACCTTGAGGGATCTCATTCGAGAATTTTGCAGTTGACATGATTCCATGGGTCAAGACTACAGTAAATAAAATCTTCACTGTGATGTCATCGTTTTACACTACATACAATGTCAGTCCGACCCACTTCCTTTTTTGAGAATAAAAATAATTTAGGTGTTTGCTGGAACGGTAATGGATTGATGAAATGTTTGAATTTGAACCACGATACAACTGAATAAAGACTATTCATACACTCCTCCAAGCTTTGTTTGAAAGCTGCAGTTCGTCACAGAAGTAACTGTTTGAATTCTATTCCTGTTTGCCATACAGTTTACTTAAAAAAAGCTTACAAACATAATAGTAGTCTTCGACTCAATCAAATATGTTGAGCATAAATGAGAAATCTGTGGCGATATTAAAGTCAACTCTGTCCTTTTACGAATAACACTAGAGGACATTAAGTACTACTGCTTCATATGTAATGTATGTGGTTCAGTAGGACTAGGAAAGAACATTACATTCAAGCAGATTGGTCTGCAAGAAATCTTGACTCCAGCGAGAAAAATGACGTTCCTGAGGCTCTCGTGGAACCAAAATGTGTTCTTCTTCCACTTCTTCATATAAAGCCGAGTCTGATGAAAAAATTGTCAGTAGTATGAAACAGGAACTACAGACCTTTGAGTACTTACGACACAAGTTTCCCAGATTGAATGATGCAAAGGTTATAGAACGTATTTTTGTTGGAACACCAATTCGACAACTTGTAAAGGATGATGCGTTTGACCAAGTTTTGAAGTGGATAAAAAAGAAGCTTCGGGAGCCTTAAAGGTAGTTTTACATCGATTATTAGTCAACAAAAGAAATAATTACTAAACTAAGTTGGTAACAGCATTTCTGGAAAAATACCATCAACTCGGATGCAACATATCGCTTAAAATTCATTTACTACAATCCTACCAAAACTTTTTCCCTCATACTGTAATTGTGGAACTGTCAGTGATGAAATATTCCATTAGGATAATTCTGTAATGAAACAAACATATCAGAGCAGTGAAATGAAGCTATCTTTGCAGATTAATGCTGGTCGTTGAGTAGAGGTGCTTCGGAATTCATTCACAGCAGACAAGCCAAAATAAAACGAACTTTTAAGCCGCCACATGATTCGCTGCACAGCGAACCTGTCAGGTATTCATCCATCAATGTATAACTTTTAGAATGTAACTGTATTCGTGAGATTTATAATGCATTTTCAATGTCGTATGTACTGTTTTCTTTCAATCCATTATTATAAAATGTATCCAAGTATTGCATGTCACAAAATTGGAGCTGATAAAATCTTTTCTTTGTTACATATATTTGCCCTTTAGAGGACAAAATTAATAAGATCTGACTAATGAAGTCAAGGAAGCATTTTAATTTTGGGAGGGATGCTTGTGCAATTAGAAATTTAGAAAATTTGCTCTACGCCAACAATTAAAATAATATGAATTGAATTTACTGCATTTTATGCTACCCCCTAGTTTTTTGAGAATTCTTAGCAACCCTGCAGTAGAACGGTCTAATGCAGGAATGTGCACTTTGAGAGACTTGCACACTCACGAGAGCGCAAGATAAATTTCGGAAGGCAGTAACTAAATTTTTCATCTGTTGGAGCGGTTAAGGTGAGTGTGAAGATCCTATGCAGGATTCGTCTTATGTCCATCTGAAACAGGAAGCAGAATGAGTGAAGAGCCTACTCCATGTGTTGAAATATTAAAACTCAATCAAGTCCCCCTCTCATCGGAATAGCTTTACATACTTTTCTTGGAAAAAATATCGAACTGCAGCATTTACAACGCAGCTGGTTCATTGACGTATCAAGTATTTCGGCGAAATTTTTTCTTACGGATTTTTCTACTCAATTCATTGGATTTAATTTTTCGAATGTGTTCACTATAAAATGACTTGATAAAGACTCAAAACTAGGTCTGTTTTAAACTGTTACTCACAGTCAATAATTTGAATAATGCACAAACGTTTAAAGAAAAGGAAAACTAAATTGTCCAACTAGTGTCAGACTAGTTCATGGAAAAGAAACATAATATTAGGAGCAATCAATAAAAAATATTTAAACGGTGAACTAATAATTTGTTAGGACGATGATGCAAATTGGTACTTGACCAGTTTAATGGTTGAAATGGTTGCCGGCATTTGGTTTACAATGTAAATGTTGAATGCACAAGCTGTTTGTAACAACTCTAATACTACTATGTCTCGAAAGGCTTTTTCCAGTTATCTTCAAACTTGTCTTAAGAAGAAGAAAAGAACTTTGGGAACCTGATTCTTCTAAAAAAGAGTAGGGGGGAGAAGAGAGGAAGCTGCAAAGAAGGACCGTAACACTGCAGTCATTTATTGGCTGTTGGGAAGAAGTTAATTTTGGAACTTCGTGTCTGGTCTACAGCGATGAGATACAATACCATGATACATTAAACCTACGTCGACCTACCCTAAGAAACTCTCGCATTACACACGCCTTTCACCAACTACCAAGACGAAATCAACAGTTTTTTCAACGTGATGAGTAAGACACGCAATCATAATGAAGTCGAGATTAAATGTTAGTGACTGTTAATGGGACAATGGTTAATGGGCTTAGAAGCCCGATATTCAAATTCCAACCATTGATTAGGTTCCAGTGATTGATAAATACCCGCAATTTATTAAATTTCCGCAATATATTAAATTCCTGAAATTGATTAAATTTCTGTAATTGAATAAGTTCTTGCAATTTATTAAATTCCTGCACAATATTAAATTCCCGCCATCTACTAAAATTTCACAATATATTAAACTCCCGCCCTTGATTAAAAATTCGCGATATATTAAAATTTCGCAATTTATTATAATTTCGTAATTGATTAAAACCCCACAATTGATTCCAAATTAGCTATAGCTTTGTCTAGTGTAGATGTTAGCATTGCTGCCCTGCCTAGATACCTATAAACTTTCTCATCTGTATAATTTATTTCCTTCCTGCCACTTCTTTAAAGAGAAACGGTCGGGGTCCCGGAGGGTGGCACGTCTGCAGTCTGCAGTCCAGATTTATAGAATTTATTCTTCTGACTAGGATTCATCAGCATCAGTCATTCCAATTCAGATTCAACCACTATTTGCAGGAATGAATGTTTTATGTATTGTTTTTGCATAAAGTTGTTCCATGCAAAAAAATTAAAGATATTTTATTTATCTCCACCATTAAACCACATTTTCGTTGGATTAACGAAACATCTACTCTTCGTTGTAATTTAACTACACGCGTGGATTTTGCTTTTAAATACGATTTATAACCATTTATTCGAGGGTTACGGTTAAAAAATCGTTGCCTACTCATTATATCACCCCAGAAGATGAAAGTAACTATTTCATTTATGAGATGCGTATACAACTGCAGAAAATATCCTCTTAGGTTATTTTAATTTGAAGGTATGGTGATCACAACAGCAGACTAGGACAATCCCTACTTCTTGACTTCCGAGGACAATAATTATTCGAGAAGCTCGTATGATGGAATTGAACTCATCTTTAATATCATGGCACCGTTCAGTTAGCAAATTGACATTTTTCTCTGTCAGTTAACAGCAACATGAAAAAAATGAATCACACTTGCCATATGATCTCATGTCCACTTCAGAAAGCAAGGGAGAAAGTTACTCACTCAAATCTACACGCATTGAGCCGTCGGCAGGCGTGTTTAATTGTTTTGACGTTCGAGGCTCCCCTGAACAGTTAAGTTTCTATGTTATTATGCATTTAGACTTTCATATCTGAATAGCTCTTGAACAGCGCTGGAACCGAAGAAAACTGATGAACAGGTTTTGCTGCAAATTTTGTCACAAAAACAGGTTGCTCATATTATTTGAGGAAAATGTTGGGATAGATTTCCGAATATTTTCAATAAGTTCATTTATTTCATGGAATTAAATTTGTTACTTATGCCTAGCGTCCTGTGATCTTGACGTAACAACCAAAACTAATTTCAAGGAATTCATTCCATTCTATGTATCGAAATTCATAAATTTATCAGAAATCGGCATCAATGTTTATGTGATGCCGTATTAATTTCCAGTGTCAAAGCCTGTTTTCCATTTGCTTAAGCTTGTGAAATTTTCTGTACCAAATTTGAATCATACCAGGACATTTACAGAACGATATTTTTTGTTGTTTGACCTCTCTACTATTGTACAAATACTTGGTACTATGATGAAATATTTACGGAAGACGAAATTCAATATACATATAGTCAAAAACATTGCATGGTATCATTACCAGATTAAATTTGTTCGAATTATTCATATCCATAATGAATGATATGATTCATCATGAAAGCTCTCAAGGTCATGCCCGATGAAAACGATATTTTTTATGAAGAATGATGTCTTCTCTTTCAAAGTACTTTTTCCTTGGCGTAAAATCACCATAATAGCAGAAGCATAGCCAGTTTGATTTTCATTTTATTTTTTGTAAATAAATTTACACAGAAAACTTCTTATGTAATGTTGCACTAATAGAGCAGATTTGTATGTGCTATCAGGCTAAACCAAATTCTGTAAATGATTATCCATGTCGATCTTAATTCGTCCAATTATTTGATGCTGTTCAGAAATATTTGACAAATGCTAGCAGTGTCCGGAAAGTAAATCTGTTTTATTTTTCACTATTTCAGCTCTATTGACAGGGCAACAGTTATACCAACTCGTCTTCCACATCCATTGTCTGTCCACTAATGTCATTATGGTAGTCCTGTGTCGTGTTTTCATTATACTGCGATCACTTAAAAGACAGAATACAATTGAATAATCCAGCGACTGTAAGATTTGATCCGTATTATGGTTTTCGAAAGCTCGAAAACCTTGCTAGAGGTAAAACCGTCAGTATTGCTTGATACTCTGAAACGTGGACAAAACTTCGGCCTTCAAGTCAAAGCATGAGAACAGAAATGCGTAATCAAGTTGTTTTACTTTACAACAATGCTTGGTACAACCTGTTGAGCTAGACAAACGTAAATTATGAAATTTGTTTGACCACAGTTCGAAGCACATGTGTGTGATTGATGCCTGTAAGTTAGACACAATGAGACTTGGGTACTAACCTAAGAATAAATGGACCGACTCGTTTTTGTTGCCGTATTATATTCTATGAGGCGTGGCCTTGTAGAGCAGCGTCTTCAAGGTGTGAGGTTGGTATCAGTGAGTTGGCTACTGGCTAAAAAATTATTTCAAAATATGTGCAATCTATTTTAAAAATTGTACGGGAATTGTCATACATTATAAATAATAAAATTCAATTAGGAAACAAGTTTTTGGTATTTATTTTGCAAAACGGATCTCACTTAAGGGATTTACATCGTCTCTATCTATCATTTTAGAACATAGACATAGAAAAAGCCTACAACATTTCACTACCACTCCAGCAGTCATATATATAGATTGATTTCCATGCTTTCCACCGGAAATTTCCAATTCAACATGCCTAGGGAAACTTTTTAGCTTCCTCGCCAGACTCTTAGCGATCTCGTTCAGAAGTTTGCTGTACAAAAGTGTTAGAATCAGAACTTTGTAAAACTCAGAGCCAGTATTTTATTTCCAAGTCCCTGAAGCTTTTCAATATAATAATTGAACTGATCTTTCTTCGTGGATGGGCTTGAGAAGATGAACACGATTACTTAAAAGTTCAGGCGTAACGGATCTTTCCAATGACGGCAATATCGTGCATCATCAGCATCACTGCTTTTTATCACCGACCAAGATCTGAAAAGTTTGAACTTCAACACTGAAGGAACCCTATTATTAAGAAAGCCATACTAGGTATAAGTTTTTCTTTAAGCGAAAATGAAAGGAATTATTTTTATCATAATATATTTCTTAAAATGTCCAAAAGTATGCCCAACAGATAAAAGTTATGTTTGTTATTATAAGCCTGTGTGTCAAGTAATATAATAAAAACAAGTTCGCAAATTCTACTATGAAGACCACAGGATGCAAAAGCTTGCAAAAAAATGCACAGAAAAAAATCGCATTTGAACGTTTCTTCCTCTTATGAATTTCGTAAAAAACACAAACTCATTGAAATTGCAATTTCATAGATAGACTGTCCCACACGTGACGACAAAAACTACAATTTTTTGTAGTTTGTGTTCCTTTGAACGCAACGTAATTAGCAGGACATATGTTCCGAACAATATTAAGAATGCACATTAGTACGGTACACATTGACACAATTAAAGTTTGTCCATGAACGCTTCTTTAAGAACCAGTGTTAGATAAATGAGAAACCTTAAGTTTTGTAAGCGTATAAATAGTCTTTCAAAACTACACTCTTGCAGAACAGGAGCAAATACTGTATATGGTTGTGGAGTTGTTTTGCAAATAACTCAATATTTATTACCCAATATATACCGCACCATTACAATTTTAAACATCATCATCAACTTAACCTCCGGAAGGGGGCAGTGAATTACATGCAAATGTACATACTCAGTTAACGAAGAAACTATTTACGCATCCACTATCTTTAAATACTTTTTTTTTTCTTAGAAAAAATGTTCATATGATTACAAACTCTTCATATGTTATTAACTAAATGAAAAATAGTTCAAGAGTATGTGTACAGCACAACGGATTTGATTACACAAGTTTGAAAGCAGGATCACCCGAAAAATGAATTCATAAAAATATGTTCTTAAATAAAAAATCCATCTAAGAAGAATCTATTCACGTAATTATGGGGAACTCTCGTTTTCATCTCGTACGCAAAGCATTTAAAGCATTTATTTTCCAGAATATTCGTGAATGTTTCACGATCGAACAGAACGTGGTGCAATACAAAATCCTCATTGCCATTCCTACTTTGGGAGCAGGATTGTTAAGACAAAAGAGCTCAGCGTTGATTTAAGAGAAAAGATGATTGACTCCCAGCAGTCCCGTACTGGTAGTGGAACCATTTCAAAATGCTTAGTTACCCCGAGATATACCGGACTTGACGTCATCAAGAAGTTTAAAGAGTTCGTATCAACAGCAACTTTGCCTAGATGCGCTAGGCAGGCTAAATTGTTCCCACGGGCTGCGCTCAAACTAGATCGCGAGATTAATACGAACCCAAGACTTGTGTTTAAAGCCATCATCAAAGACTTAAATACGCAGGGTAACAACATATCCCAGCAAGGTTATTTAAATTGTAATAGCTTGCATGGGCATAGATCACAACAGACGGATTTTTATATATCATATCCTCGTTCAGCATATTAAGGTATTTTCAAAACATTATTAGACATAGAACATTGCTTCTGAGAATGAGTATTATGAAAAGACTAAACAAAAATTAAGTTCTTTAATTATAAAGATGTAAACCAGATTTTGCGTCGGGAAGGTGAGACATTTCTTCCAAAGAACACAGTGTCAACAGTTAAACATTGGGGTGGTTGCATGATTTTTCTGCTTAAGTGGAAATGGAAATTTTAATGCATTCAAAGGAGCAATAGCATCTGATAACTTCTTCAGGATATTAGATGAAAATCTCAAGTCATTGGCTCAAAATCTTCGGCTCGGCGGCAGTTTATATTCCAGCTTCAGAAGGACTTATACATGGGTTTTAATCTGACTGCATTGCTCAAAATTTTAAAAAAATTGATTTTTGTATGACCTTTGATGAGTCTTGATATTAATCCACTTGGAAATTTATGCCGAGAATTGACAGTTCGAATACATGGTCAGACTCTTAAAATCCTGCAAAAAATAGAACATGCAACCGTTGAAGAAAAGAATAATATTCCAGTACAATCATGTTTAAATTTTATTGAAGGTATAGATACAGTTTATGGATATTGTAAAGACGGAAAATCATGCTATTGGCTGTTAATATAACTATTATATTTTTTTCTCTATGATGCTGCGTTTATGAAATCATTTATTAGAATATGAATTTGTAATTTTTTCAAATTAAATCTATTATTCTGAAAGCTGCGTATTACATTCATTTTGATGTACTTATTATCATGGTAAGAGTTTGAGATCATAAGTTATTAAATTTAGAAAAGTTACGAAACATATTTGGCATGACTGTGAGTGCGAATAATTTAGTTGCTTACTGTATAGATCTACATATATATATATATATATATATATATATATATATATATATATATATATATATATATATATATATATATATATGTATTGTGCCTTTATGTTGATTGATTTGTGTTGGTGTGCATTGACTGGTATTTTTACTGCACACCTTTGCAGGTATAATGTTTTTCTGGTGATGTGCTTCTTTTGTTTCTGAATATTTTTTGATAATCTGATGCACCTGGTATTCATTTTACCATGAAACAATCCATACATTAGGTATAGTCGATTGGGCGTCTTTTCATTAATATATTTCATTTATAAATACTAATACACGACAATGGAACATTTTTGCACAAACGCACTAGTTATCAATGCTGTCATATGCATAACATATACAGAAAATATTAACACAAATCATAAAATATCATATTAGGTTTCCTAAAGACGTGGCATGATACTAACGGAGCGTCGCCCTGGGAATATAAGTTCATTAAGTAAAACAAACATCACCTCATTATTATGGGGTGTTCTGTTCAGTTCTTTACCGTTACCTGCTGCGGAAGTAGTATTAAAATTACAGAAATAAAGAAAACTTTACTTTGTTGTAAAAGGAAGACGTGATTCAAAATCTCTGATTTCCTTTCCAGTGAATAATCAAGTAACGTTGAACTTCTAAATTAAATTATTTTCTTCGGTTGATAGTATAATTTGAAGACGTATTTACTTCTGCGTATTGTGAATTTAATGTTAAACGCATTTGAATTATGTCAAAGTTGTTTGTGTAATTTTGGTTCTTGCTTCAGATCTCTCAACTGATATTGCATTACGCAGCTAACTCTATAGACTCCGTCTCGTAGCAATACTATTCTGTAAGCCGCTGCCGTAGAACGAGCAAACCAACGAGCAAGCAGAAACTCTTATTGCAGCGTACATACATCTGACTCCGTCACGTAGCTTTACAACACAGCAGGCTGCTGCTACACAGTCGGAAATCAGAGGGCCAGCTGAGACATCTGGCCTGCCGCAAAACACCTACTTAAGAATAGAATAGAATGAGGCTATAGGAACGAACCTTCTGGCCTCTTCTTGGGTCGGATAATTACTTCGATAATTATTCGGTGTTTATACAAGTCCCATGCCGTATTTCTAGCCGCGTTAACCATGTCGGTAGCGGGGTTCGAACCCGGGTCTTTCCGCTCGCAAGCAGATTCGCTCACCAGTCGACCAAGCTGGTGATGCCGGCTTAACTTAAGCCGGGCGCCTAGACATGGCTGTCTCACTGTCAACTCACTGTGTTCTTAAAGTCAACAGCTCTCACCAGCTACTACCAAGACCTCTTATTGCCGTGAGAAATTAATTTGCAGTTCAACAACAGAGCGAAAAATGAAGCAACCACACATCCCTTTAAGCGGAATGTGCTCAACCACACACGCAGCGCAGCAAGAACTCTTTACGCAATTAAGAATTTACTACGCTCCGGTTCTCCATAGGCAAAATGTCAGTGTGCCAGTACTCGACGTCAGGACGTGTTTGAGAGCGACGAAGTAAGAAAAACCAACAGCCTAAACAAAACTTAAATACCAGTTATTAAACTCATCCAACCTCTC